>JAOTAX010116023.1:0-24373 GCA_025629825.1 Erythroxylum guanchezii | reverse complement strand
ATTCCAACAATCAACACAATCACAGAAGCAATATTTGTCAAAATGCATGAAAAATGAAACCAAAATCAAAAACACACCCAAAAACTATCGGGTTCGGGTCACTGGCGCAAGACTATCGGCGGTGTTGCGAGCTGCGACTAGGGTCTTCGGTGTGCCGGCGACGAGGAGGACGACGACGAGGGAGGAGCAGATCGGAGGAGGGAGGAACAGATCAGAGGAGAGAGGACCGGAGGAGGGAGGAGCAGATCCGAGGACGGCGAGACCAGATTCGAGGACAGCCAGACCAGCGGCGACGAGAGGGAGGACAGGAGGAGCAGATCCGAGGCGGGAGGAGGGAGGAGTAGATTCGAGGAGGGAGGAGGGAGGAGCAGATCTGACGACGGCAAGACCAGATCCGAGGAGGGAGGACCAGCGGCGACGAGAGGGAGGACCGGAGGAGCAGCGGTGATGAGAGGAAGGAGAAACCGAAGAAGAGAGAAGCAGAAGGCCGGGAGTGGACGGGCGTTGGGGGGGTAGATGTTTTAGGTTTCTTTTTTTTTTTTGCAATTTGGTCCCTGAGAATTCGATTTTTTACGAAATGATCCGAAAAATACCGGAATTGTTAGTACCGGCCGGTACCGACCGAAATCGGCCGGTACCAACCGAAATTTTCAACCGGAATTTTGATAGCCGTACTGGTACCGTTTTCTGGCCGGTACGGTACATACCGACCGGTACCCACCGGTACGGTACGATATTCAGAAGCCTACTTGTGGCTCAGAAGAATGGATCAAGAGCTTCAGAATATGTCTATCCTAGAGAAGGAAAACATTGAGTTCGTGATTCCAGCATAAGAGGTTCAAATTGAGGAGATTAACCATGACCTATGTATGTTGGGCAAACTGATTGGAGAACGCTTGGTTAATGCAGAGGCTTTGGAAAGGACACTGTTGAGTCTTTAGCGTCCAATGAGAGGAGCATTCATCAAACCATTGGAACAAAATAATCTCTATATCATACAGTTTTATCACCATGTGGATCTGAAGATGTTAGCTGGAGGTCCATGGTCATTCAACAAATGCATTTTGCTAGTCCACCAATGGAAGGACGGCGAGAACCCAACTGACATAGAGTTCACGCATACTGACATTTGGGTTCAGTTCCATGGTTTACCACTGGGTTTTGCTTCAGAGTTGTTAGCAAGAAACATAGGCAACTTGATGGGCACTTTCCTTGAGTACGATTCCTCACAGCGAGTCAACTCATGGCTTAATTACATGCGGGTTCGGGTTCGTGTCAATGTGAAAGAACCCCTGATGCGACGAAAGAGCATATGCAAACAGGGTGGGGACTCTATAATGATATCGTTTAGCTACGAGAGACTACCAATTATATGTTTTCTTTGTGGTATCATAGGCCATAACGAAACTCACTGTCAAAAGCTATTAGAAATGCCGGAGGAGGAAATCGCTCGTGAATGGCCAGAGGACATTCAGGCGGAGGTACAGGCTCGGAATGCTAGGTGAACGGTGCAGTGGAAACGAGATCTGGGAAACGTTTTTGGAGCTGATTATGCGACACAAGATCAGGGATTGAAATCTTCACAATCTACAGCTCAACACTCCCAAAAGATCGGCAATAATTTCTCGTTTATTTCCAAATAGTTAATGTTCAGATCTACATCTGATTATGGAGTACAATTGGGCCACAATTGTAATGCTGTCGATGGTAGCTCCACTGGAAAAAGCCCTCTTATCAGGTTTGAGTAGCATGAGAAAGAAGCTATCGTTATGGACATTGAGGAAACGAAAAAGCGACCTCGACAAGGACACAACGTAGATAGCTCTATCGAGATGATGTATACGAGCGACTCAGAGTTGACTACAATTTCACATTATGTACCAACGGCCGGTCTGGATATGCAGACCCGCTGAGAACCATGAGTTATTTAGCTTGGAACTGTCATGGCCTAGGCAACCACAGGACAGTTCGAGCATTGAAGGACCTAGTTAGGGATAATAAGCCTCGTATTTTTTTTTTGAGTGAAACTATTGCGAACTCTACTAAGATTGATGAAATTAAGATTTTGTTAAAGTATGATTATTGTTTTTGCATTGATCGGGTAGGCCGAAGTGGTGGTTTAGCTATGTTTTGAAATCAGGATGTTTTTGTTACTGTTACTGGTTTCTCTAATAACCATATTGATCTTTGCATCGACGACCCCAAACATTTCCAAATGGCGTCTTACGGGCTTTTATGGATTTCCGGAGGTGCATAGAAAATGAGCTAGCTGGGAGTTTCTTTGGTCTCTTTCAAGACTTTATAGTATGCCCTGGGTTTGTTTTGGGGATTTTAATAATTTGTTGTCCCTAAATGATAAACGAGGTGGAGGGGCATACCCTAGTTATGTAATGGAGGGATTTCGCCATTGTATCTTGGATTGTAACCACATTGACATCCTTTAATTGGTTTCGGTTATACCTGGCAGAGAGGCAGACACACAAATTCGATCATACTAGAGAGACTTGATCGTGCGTTTGCTAATGAGGAATGGATAGCCATATTTCCTTTTCATAAACTACACAATTTGATGAGTGCTACATCGGATCATACCCTTATAAACTACACAATTTGATGAGCCATATTTTCACAAACTTTCCTGTTAAACAGACTCGGTGGTTTAAATTTGAAAATACTTGGTTAACGGAGGAAGGTTTTCTGGAGTTTGTATCAGAGTTTTGGACTGACAGTTGTGATTTGAATCTTATGCCCAGGCTTCGGAAATGTGGCAATAGTCTGCTCAATTGGCAAAAGCAACTGGTGAGCAATTTCTCTGAGAGGATTCATAACCTCAAGAGGAACATGACTGCGGCACAGCAACAACACCAGTATGCGTTATTGGAGGTTCAACGCACTGCGCTTAACCGAATCCTTGCCTAAGAGGAAATATATTGGAAGCAACGTTCAAAGGTTTTTTGGATGCAATATGGGGAGGCTAATTCCAAGTATTTTCATGCGCAGGCATCCAAAAGAAAGATATTAAATCACATCATTGAGCTCACTGATGATAACGGTCAACAAGTTTCTGATCTTGGGGGGCTTAGCAATATTATCTTAACTTATTTCAACCAGCTCTTTTCGGCATCAGGAGGATCGGGTTTTCATCATTTTGAATCCATTAATTTAGTGGTGCACCAAGTGGATAACGATTATCTTTTAGCGCCACTACAGATGGAGGAATTCAGAAGAGCGATTTTCGACATGCATCCAGATAAGGCGTCGGGGCCATATGGTATGAACACGACATTTTTTCAAAAATGCTGGCATATTGTGGGGATAGATGTCTTCAACAATTGTCGTACCTGGATGGAAAAATAGGAGTTCCCTGCTACTCTAAATGAAGCGTTGATTGTGTTGATTCCTAAAAAAGACAATTCGAGCTGCATGAAAGATCTTCGGCCAAGTGCTTTGTGTAATGTTCTCTACAAGATTATAGCCAAGGTCATTGCGAATAGACTCAAAACCCTCTTGCCTAGAATCATTTCTCCCATGCAGTCGGCTTTCGTCCCAGGGAGACTCATCACCGATAATATCATGGTGGCGTTTGAAATTATAAAAATATATGACAAACAAAGGCAAGGGCAAGATCGGTGAAGTAGCGGTTAAAATCAATATTAGTAAGGCATACGATCTCGTGGATTGGGATTATTTACGCTTCATTTTGTTAAAACTGGGGTTCGATAGGAAGTGGGTGGAGCTTGTTATGTTATGTGTTACAACAGTCCGATATTCAGTTGTTTTCAATGGAACCGAAGTTGGTTCGATTATTCCTAAGCGAGGTTTGAGAAAAGGAGATCCGTTGTCCCTGTATCTTTTCATCTTATGTACAGAAGGGTTATCTGCTCTGCTACGGTGACACGAGGTGCGAGGAGATATACATGGAACCAGTATTTCTCCCAGCAGCCTTAATGTATCCCATCTCTTTTTTGTAGACGACAATTTCCTTTTCTTTAGAGCAAATGCAAGGGAGGGATAAAATATAAAACGAATTCTCACTATTTATGAAACAGCGTCGGGACAGGCGAACAATTATCAAAAGTCAGGCATCATGTTCAATTCTAACACTACTCTATCTGATCAGAATGGGGTAGAAACTATCTTAGAAGTAAGTACTCCTCTTGACCATGGACGATACTTGGGTCTTCTATCGCTAATCGGGAAGCAGAAAAAACAAGTGTTTGCTTTTGTTAAGGATCGATTAAATAAGCAGATCACGAGTTGGAAGAGCAAGCTCTTATTCAGACCAGGAAAGGAAGTTGTCATTAAGACTATTGCCCAAGCGTTACTGCATACTGCACGAGTGTCTTCCTTTTCCCTCGAGGGACATGTGATGAATTACAAAAACTGATGAATGCCTTTTGGTGGGGTTCGGGCACGACTAATAGGAAGACTATACATTGGGCGAGTTGGGAACGTCTTTGTATGCCAAAGAAATATGGGAGTATGGGTTTTCAGGATCTCCATTGTTTTAATCTTGCCATGCTCTGCAAACAAGCCTGGAGATTTCTTGCTTTTCCAGACTCCCTTCCTAGCAAACTTTTTAAAGCGAGATACTGTCCTACAGGTAGCTTTTTTGGAAGCAAAGGATCGAGCTAATGCCAGTTTTATTTGGTGTAGTATTTTCGCTGCAAAGGATATATTGGTTCATGGTGTTCGATGGAGACTTGGAGATGACTCTTCTATTAAGGTTTTCAAGGACCCGTGGATTAATGATGCGGATAATTTTTTTACCACCTCTCCTTCAGTCCCATCTTTGGAGCATATGAAAGTGAACGAACTTTTTAATGAGTCAGGTTTGGGTTGGGACGCGCAACTGCTAGAAGGGCTTCTTACGCCATATGATGTTGAACGCAACTCAAAAGTTTCCATTGCGCTTACAAAGCCTCCCGATCAACTAATTTGGCATCATAGCAGGGACGAGCGGTATTCGGTTAAATCTGATTACCAAATGGCTTCCAGATTGACTACGGTTGTTGATAACTTTATAGTGGGCAAACATTAGAATCGGTTGTGGAGATTGGCTATCCCTCCAAAGGTTAAAGATTTCATATGGCATTGCTTTCGGGGGTTTATACCATGTAAGGCTTGTCTTTGGCGAAAATGCGTCACGCCCTCCTCTGATTGCAATGTCTGTGGTACCGACGAAGACTTGACTCACGTGCTTCTGGAATGCACTAAAGCAATAGATATTTGGATGCTAGCGAACTTGGATGTTTCAACTCAGGGGATCGATGTTTTGCTTGGGCATATTCTAGTCAACATGTTGGAATCTCTGTTAAACTGGGTGCTAACTCTTTTATGGAGCATTTGGTACCACCGTAATCTTCGAGTTTGGCAAGGTAAGTCCGTCTCTCCCAGCATGGTCGTTAGTTTTGCTGACAGTTTTCTTACATCCTGGCAGGAAGCACGAAGGTGTTTTGAGAGGGTTAATGTACTAGACGATAGGTCGCATAATATTATTTTAGGTTGGCGTCAACTAACGGACGGATTTTTCAATTGCAATGTTGATGCGGCTATCTTCAAAGAGCAGAGAACTACAAGTTTTGGTGCGGTATTGCGAGACTCAAGGGGTTCTTTTGTTGCCGCATTCTCGGGCTACTCTGCGTCTTTATTGGATCCAATTTTGGCAGAACTTATTTCAATAAGAGAGGCACTTTCGTGGTTGAAAAACGAACATATCGATCATGTTATAATGGAATCGGATTGTTTACAGGCGGTTCAAGCAATCACAACTTCTTCATTTAATTCTTCGGAGATTGGAATGTTGGCTTTCGATTGTCATACTTTTAAGCGACATTTCTTCCATTTGTCCTTCCAATGGACGCGTAGGATTGTCAATAAGGCGGCTCATTTCCTAGCGAGGGTAACCTTATTACATGCAAACCTCTATCACTAGGATTCTATCCCTTATTGTTTAATTTCTATTTTACGACTAGAACAATCTATGTGCGATATTTCTGATAGGGAAAGGCTTGTAGGATTTGGGTGTACTGGGTAAGCCTGTTGACTTGGGTTAGCCTTTTAGCCTTTCTTTGTCGGGTGTTTTTATGGTTTTCGTCAAAAAAAAGGACTAAGAGATACATTCTACTTATTCATAAAAAATATTAAAATACGATTTTTAAATAAAAATTAATTAATTAATTAAAGTTTATAAAAATTAATTAATTTACAAAAGATCAACTTTTAACAACGTAATTTATTAAAATAAATCGAACTAAAAACTAAAATTAAATCAAAAATTAATAAATTTAAGATTTTAATGATTAAACCGATTGAACCAATTTAATTTTCTAGTCATTGTTTTATTTTAGTTTGTCAAATATTTGTTTTACCTATTGAAATAACTTTTTACCATTATTTTTTGCACCATTAATTATACTTTAAATAAAATTAGAAGTGGTAATAAAAATGATAATAATAGTTTATTTAGTCAGATTTTAAAAAATATTTTGAATACTACTTTAGCATCTATTAGATCTAAATTATCTATTAAATTAAATTGACAGTCTAAATATTAAAACTTAATTTGATTATATTTTAGAGTGTTTTATTATCATTATGAAAATATTAAAGTATAATGTTGTATCATAAATAATAATAAGAATTTATTTAATGTTGATTAATGTTTTCATAAAAATATTGATAATCTCTTGATTCTTAATAATAAAAAATTTTAATTTTCAATTAAACTGACTTTGGATATTTTTACCACGCCTACATACCAACATGAACCTATGAGTCACAAAAGGAAAGGTGTTGCTTTAAAATTTGCTTACAAAAAGCCTTTCCTTTAAGCTTGTGGCTATTAATTTATGAGACAAAAGCCAAGTATCCGATTCTATAGACCCTTCAAGTTAAGCACTAGATTGTCATCACCCAAGGCAAACGATGAATAGAATCTGCTATAGTATTCGCAGCAGGTCCTTCTCCATCTCCATTTGCTTAACTATCTTAGACCATTGAACCGTAGTTGTACCTTTGCATTAATACTCAAGTGTTTGTATCTATACAGGTGCATACTCTTCCGCCGTTGTGGGAGGTCTTTCGCCCTTATTGTTAGCTGACTCAGTTGGAGTTACTCTTCCTCATGTAACGCGCATGTAATTCTTCAATGGGCTTAGGCCCGTTTTATATCAAAAAAAAAAAGAGGAAAAGGTTCCTTTCTTCGGACCACCAAGTCTTTAGAAATATGTGGTGGTTGGTTTTGGTGGTTGATAATAAAGCAAACGCACGAACCATTCTGTTCTTCCAGGAGAACAGTAAAGATCTGTACACCATTTGGTATCTTCTCAAAACCATCAAGTGCACCCGTCAAGCAGGCAACTGTTAACTCGTGGATCACACGTTCTACTCTAAAGCGTATTGCTTTATTGGCACCGAGTTTCAGTTGGAAGCTAAGTTCTTATCGGGTACCTCAAAAGTAATGGTGGATACGCGGTTTGTGGGACTGAGAAAGTAAACCAAATACCGTGTAACTTCTTCATGATCACTTCGATTTTTCTCGTACTCTTTATCATAATGCTCAAGCCATTACAAAGCCTCTTATGTTTTGTCTCTCCTTCGGTTATCACACCTTGATATTTCTTTAGCTACTTGGCTCTGTTGTCAACACCAGATACATTAAAAAGAAAATGGTGACTACCCTTTTGATATTGCTGCTTCTTTTCATAGCTGGACTCATTAGCATCTACTCGTATGCACCTTCGAAGAAGATAAATTCATGGCTTCAATCCCTTTTCTATGTTGAGAAGTCTACGGCCATCCCAGTGGAGATTGATATTCCTACTTCAAAGATGGCAATCGCACGCAGAGAAATGAGTGCTAAAAAGAAGTCTCAGCTGAAGAGTGTCTTTGCCATCTTTGACAAGAATGATGATGGGTTCATAACAAAGACAGAGCTACGAGAGTCACTCAAGAACATAAGAATCTTCATGACAGAGAAAGAAGTTGAAGAAGTTGTGGTGAAGGTGGACTCAGATGGAGATGGTTTGATAAACTTTGAGGAGTTTTGTCAACTGTGCGAGTCCATGGGAGTTCAGGACTTGGGAAGAGAAGGAGAGAGCACTTCAGGAGATGATGTAAAAGAGGAAGGTGATGTATCAGAAGCGGATTTAAAGGAGGCTTTTGATGCGTTTGATCAGAACAAAGATGGTTTAATATCAGTTGATGAGCTTGGTTTGGTGCTATCTTCAATGGGATTAAAGCATGGTAAGAGAATAGAGGATTTAAAAGGTATGATCATGAAGGTCGATACGGATGATGATGGGTTGGTGAATTTCGACGAATTTGAGATTATGATGAGAGGTGGAGGCAAGCTTGTCTCTACATCCTAAGTATTGGTAAAGTACCAAGCACCTCGTACCTATATCCTCTTATCATCCTCTGCCAACTCTTTTGTTATCTCCATAATAATACACTACCATACTTGATCAAACAGGAGTTTTTCCAAATATTTCTTCCTAATTCCAAAGCTTTTGGCTGTTTCATATCTCAAAGCCTCAAGTTATGATAATGTTTTGCACTTGAGTATCAACTGCTGCAAGAGCATATTGGATTAACGACAGTAATAACAATAAGATCCAGATCTTGTTGGTATGCGAATCCTGTCAGATACAGACTTATATAAAGTAAATTGATGTATATGAATTATTAACCATCTGTACAACATAAAACGTCACAAGGTTCAGGAGGAACACAACTAATCGATAAACTCCCTGACAATGTATTCAAAGAGACAATTTTGTCTCTCAACAACACTAGCCTTCTACAGAACAATGGTGTCCATCCAGACACCATATAAAATTTTCTAAAATACATCTGGGTGGAACCGGCCAGGGATCGAGCTACTCTGCTGGGCCGCCTTCAGGTGCATTGTCAATGCATAGTTGTTCACCTGGTAGAGTATCATGTCAAAACATGGGTATCAGAGTTGAGGAAACAATACAGTCAGGAAATTCTTCCAAATGAGAACTAATATAGAAAAGACAAAATTTCCACCAATCCACTGAATTATGTTAAAAGTTCAGCAGACAATGAACTCAAACCTCCAATGTTCTCAGCTGCTCCTGGTACTGGGATACCAACTGCTTCAGATGCTGTAACTCCTGAGTCCTATTTTCGTATTCTTTCTGACGCTCATGCTGAACAGATACCGCTCGCTTAAGAATTCCATTCTCCTGAATCAATGCTTGCACTTGTTCCTTCAACATCATATTTTCCTAGAGAAAAACAGACATAACAGTATGTTATAAACTGAATGGGGCCCAGTTTACAGATCCCTTAAACCCCCATCAAGAACCATAAAGACAATTGAAAAATGAACAGAAGATAAGAAAACAGAAATATAAGGGTGGCATAAAGAATGAAAAGCAGCTGTCATTAGAAAAACCTGGAGGAAGCTTTTGGCTGCTTCAGCTCCAGCACGTGCACAAATGGACTTCTCCAAGACTTCAAGAGCCCTTGAAGCACGTGCTCTTGCACCATCTATATTGGAAGCACTCATCATTTCCCTCACAAACAGTTCCACCCATTCAGCACCATCCATTGGGAGGTTTGATGGGGCTGACGAGTCCTCATCTGCTGGAATCTCTGCATTAGTTGGTGGTATCCCTGTGAAAAAATATGCTCTATCAATTTAAGAGCATCAATTCCGATAAATCCTAACATGAAAGGGGCCCCAATGCACCATATTACTCCCATCCACCCAATTAAAAGAGTGAATACCAGAGATATGAGGTATCTACATGTCCTTATCACAGGTATTAGATTATAAGTTTGTCATCTCCAAAATTCCTCAACTTGTTTTCATAATTATCCACAAATAGGTCAGAGTAAGCCGTCCATGAACAACTCTAAAACCTCAATCATGTACATCAGAAAGATCGAAGGAAAGCTTTCCTTCATTCCCAATAATTACCTTGCGCCAGAACATTACCCTCATTTAGAACATCAGATTTAACCAGTGTGGGGTTATAGTTCTTGTCATTGGATCCCAATTGCAGTTCGTTCAAACTCCTGATTGCTGAATCTAGATCATCGCCACATTGTTCAAGTGCTCTTTCAAGAACCTACAACAGTAGAGTTCAGAAATTAGTTTTGCCACCTCAGGCAGAAATGTTAGCACTTCAAATTTCTGATCTAGATATACAAATCCCTAACGTGTTTTCACATAAACATCCTCGAAACGTCAAAAGAACCCAATTCACATCAGTCACAATAGGAAAAAACTAAAATGCAAAGATGATACATTTACTAAATGCAGAACCATCTCATTACACATTCGCAAAATCGAGTATTTAAAGAGAAGGGAAGATCCATAAACTTGCGATTGATGTAAAACAATACAATTAAGAAAGAGAGAACCTCATTTCTGCTGAAAATAAAACATCCAACAGAAATATATATGCAAAGTTGTGTTCGTAATTCCTGATAAACCCTAACCCTAAAATATGAGGCGAAATAGGGAAAACTACTAGCAAGTTTCAATTTTTTTTTCCAGGGAGTTGACAATAATTTCATAACCTCAATCAAAAGCTGAATAAAATCCAATAACAAAAAAAAAAAAAGAAAATAACTTTGCACATGAGATGATAAATACGTTAACTGAATAACCCCTAATGAAAAAATCTTACATAAGATAAAAAGAAGTCGAACCTGCTTGTCCATATCAGGGAAAAGCGCGACGAGCCGTTCGATCAAATCCGAAGAGGACAGAGAGACGGAGGAGGAATTAGCGTGTTGTCTTGGAGGAGAGAAATGAACAGGAGAAGAAGAAGAACAGCGAATTCTCTTAGAAACAACAGGAGGGCTCGTCACACTCAATTCTTCGAAAAAGGATCTCTTCCCGCACACTATTGCAGACATAGTTTCTGATCCACACTCTTCTCTCTCTCTATCTTTCTCTCTATCTCTCTTTCTATCTATACTGTTCTCCCCTGCTCTACTCTAATTCCTCCTTCGATCTCTTTTCCAATACATGCAGCCTCCGATCTATCTAGCCAAATCAAAACCCCCCAAAGTAACACAAATTTCAACAACCTAAAAACGTAAAAATTCGATCTTTTCACTTTCTATGTATCGATCGCTTCAAATTGAGGATCGAACTCTCGCCAAAGTGAGTTTGTTCTCGTTTTTTATTTTCCGTTTTCGGTTTTCCTTTTCTTCTATTGAACTGGTTATTTTCCTTCTCCTAGCATCGGAGCTCTGTTTGGCTACCGAGAAAAGGAAATTATTGCCTTTAAGACAAGGCAACCTTTGGTGGATAATAATGCAATCACACACGTAAGGAATGTGTGGAGAGATAGTTTTGTCTTTAACGTCACTTGTTGATACGTGGCCGATTTAGATTGGGCTGTCTTGTGAGTTAAGACACAGCTATGTTTTCCTTGAGGTTTTGACTTTGGGTGGTGAGTCATTCGTTGCTGTGAACGCGGTCGTTGCTGAGTGGCGGCGGCGGCGCGTTGTCTGTTGTTCGACGGCGCTCGGTACAACCTATGCTTAGCCGCCGTGAGCCCTCCCAATACGGGCTTATGTAATTTCTTTAAGCCCGTTTAAAATTTCAAGTTTTTGTTTGGTTTGTTTCCATAACCCAAACCCTAAATTGCTTTTGTTTGCAAATTAATGAGTTCAGATTTAGTAATACGTAACCTTACTCGTAATTAATAGAGTGTTTCTTTTTGAACATAAAATAATAATAATGATATATAAATAAATAAATAAATATTTAATAAATAATACAATAAAGGTAGAAAAGGTAAATAAACAAATATTACAACAATCAGAACTTCAAACTTTTAAAACATATACTCTGTTTTTATGTGCCTGTACCCGTAATGTCTGAGACTGATATAGGCCTATAAAATGAACCCACAAGCAGAGTTGGGCAATGGGTATCTCCTCTTTCCAACAAAGATCTTGTCAAGTTGTGCACAAGAAATGAAAAAGAGTGGGATATTACATTGCCTTTTGTTTTTTCTTTCCTATCTCCCCATTTTTTAATGGTTGTTGATGAAATGACTTCTCACCAGAGCACTTCTCTCCCTCTGTTTCCTTTAAAAAGATACCATTTTCTTATGTGAAGCCCACCTATGATTAGATCATATTGTCCCCATTTTTATTTCCTTGTCTAGAGAGAGTTTGTATGGGTGTGAATGTGTATGTGTGATGGGATTGCACTCAAATATGCTCTTTGACCATCTTTCTGCACTTAGTTTGACCAGAGAATAATACAGAGGTGACCATGATTTTCTTATTTTGATCCCCATTAAAGAAATTAAATTATCCTTAAGCTTGAAAGCTAAAGAAAGTAACTTTTATATGCTGATCATCACATTAATTTTCTTTAAAAGATAAGATCTTTATTTATATTACTAAACAATTTTTATGATATGTAATACAGAGCCACAAGATCTTTGAACCCTGTTCCTAGTTTGAAATGAAAAATTATTTCTTAATAGCTATGCTAGATGGAAAATTGTCGAAACATATATGGTTGGTTGTTTTTCTGTCTTGTTTATCATCAGATCCTCTATGTCAGCAGGAATGCCATTCTGTTTTTATTCCCCTGTTTTTTATCCTTTCTTTTTGGATTCAAAGTGCAAAACATCAGTTCTCAAGATTGGCATTTGATCTTTCCACCATTTCTGGGTCATGGAGGGGTCACTGCTCTACTCTCTACTTTTTTTCCCATGAGTTGAAAATTAAGAAAATGGAAGAAAACTAGAGGTAGGAATAGCCTAATTCCATGCATGAAGGTGCTTGACATATACTATCTATTCATAAGAGTTAACTCATATGTTTTTCACTCTAATGGTTGCACCTTAGGACAAATCAGGTTAAGAGTATATTTCAAAATTTTAGAACTAAAACTAAAGATTTACTAACAATAGAAGAAAAGAATAAGTTCTTCAAAACAAAGTAAGAACAAATTGACATAATGCTATCTTTTTAACTGTGGAGAACTATATACATTATCATTTTCAAGTTAAAACAAATGCTCTTCTACTTTTGTTCTGAGTCATTTACTCGTTAAATCATTTACTCAAAAATACATAATGGGTTGCTTAAGTTGACACAATTACTTTCCAAAAATTAATGCATCTGATATTTTTGTGAATTAAAAACTGTAGAGACTAGAGAGAGAGGAGGGATCCATTCCCTATCCCCACATAAAAGGTGGTGGCAAAAAAAGTTCTTTTTGTACACACTGTGATGATGGTGCCTGCAATCTCCAACAGCTGCTGAAACAGACAAATAAGAAGAGGTAACAACACAAACAACATTAACATTTTCACTTCCTGGTTTTATCCCCACTGGTTGTTCGCTCCTCTGTTTCTTGTTCCCTTGTTTTCTCTACTCACTCATAACCATAACTATGACCAATCTCTGCTCGTCTCTCTGTCACGTTCCATGCAATTATATTGATAACACATGATAGATATATAGATACAGAACCCAAAGATTAGATCTTTATGGAGAATAAAATTGGTTGCTGGGCTGTTCTCAGAAGAGGAGCTAGAGGTGGTTGCAAGTCTTCTGCCTCCACCAGAGACTCTCCTAACTCTATCCCTCGTACTAGTCTTGTTTACGATGCAGGTATGTCTGAGTTGGGCTGACGCTCGGAGTTTTTCCTTTTTCCTCTGATATTTTAAGTGAAAAATTGGTTTAATTCACTGTTTCGAACTCATCTGCAAGATGGTCTCACTCTGTTTTCTCAACTTCCTCTCTATTTTTGTCTTTCGTCCATCTATGCGTCCTGTCCTTCTTTGTCTCTCTCTCACTCTGTCACTTCCCACCCCTGATTGAGCCTAAATGTGGAAGAAGTTCCTGTTTCAACTCCCTATTTGAAGCTCGATAAACAAGAGTTTCAGACAAGCTCGATAAACAAGAGTTTCAGACAAGCTCGATAAACTAGAGTTTCAAGGTGTTTTCTTATGAGAAATTACAGTGAAGTTGATAGTTATGTAGCTGATCTCAAAACCATGACTGTTCATCCTTTTCTGCAAATTTTTAGCTTCTCTTTGGTGCAGGAACCTGAAGTGCGTTCTCTTTCCTTAATCAACAGAATCAATTGATAGCTCGAGTTTATGATGAATCAATTGATAGCTCGAGTTTATGTTTCTATATCTTCATATCCTGCTTAATCTGAACCAGGGCCAAAGCCAAGTTTCAACCTTGTCGAGAGCGTGTCATTTTACTTGCGAAATTCTGTTTTTGCAGCGACCGAAACTCGTTATCTAAATGCAAGCAACCGCGAGTTATGCCCTAATGATTCAGAGCTGTCATCGGATAATACTGATCCTCCACCAACAGCCAACAAATCTCCATGTGAGTTGCTCCAGTTTAGCTTTCAAGAACTGAAATCAGCAACTGGGAATTTTAGGCCAGACAGTATTCTTGGAGAGGGTGGATTTGGATATGTGTTCAAAGGCTGGATAGAGGAGAATGGGACAGGACCAGCAAAGCCTGGATCAGGAATCACTGTTGCTGTGAAGAGTTTAAAGCCAGATGGTCTTCAAGGCCATAGAGAGTGGATGGTTAGTGGAATATCTACTTTGCTTGGGTTAGTAAATTTATTAGAACGAAACTATTTGTAATAATTTACCTAATATTGCAGGCAGAAGTTAATTTTCTTGGACAACTACACCATCCTAATCTTGTTAAGCTTGTCGGGTACTGCATGGAAGACGATCAACGGCTGCTTGTTTATGAATTCATGACACGAGGAAGTCTGGAGAATCATCTATTTAGAAGTGAGTTCAATTGCTTTCCCTTTTTGTAATCAAAGTTGTTAAATTTTGTCACTGACTGATAATCTTCCATCAAACATTGTCATCAGTTCTATCATTGTCATAAATCTTGATTTGTTATGCTTCCAAAGTGAACTTTTTGTCTGATGATCTGAACTTTTGAAGGGACGATTCCTCTTCCATGGCCCAACAGAATCAAGATTGCATTAGGTGCTGCAAAAGGATTGGCATTTCTACATGGTGGCCCAGAACCTGTAATCTATAGAGATTTTAAGACTTCCAACATATTGCTTGATTCGGTATGTGATGATCAAATATCAGGCAATGATCAACCGACAATATCTTCCTCTAACAGAATCCTGAACATGGATTCCTTTTGTGCAGGAGTACAATGCCAAGCTTTCAGATTTTGGTCTAGCAAAAGCTGGCCCTCAGGGAGACAAAACTCATGTTTCCACAAGAATTGTTGGAACTTATGGTTATGCAGCTCCTGAATATGTAATGACAGGTATGAAAAAGTTTGAGATATAGAATATGTAGCATCATGTTCCTGATCCATTTTCTTTCACTCAGGGCACTTGACATCTAAGAGTGATGTCTACAGCTTTGGAGTTGTGCTGCTTGAGATTCTAACAGGTAGAAGATCAATGGACAAGAAACGTCCGAGTGGGGAACAAAATCTCGTTTCATGGGCACGCAATTACTTAGCTGACAAAAGGAAGCTGTTTCAGCTGGTTGATCCACGCCTGGAGTTGAATTACTCTCTTAAAGGGGTTCAGAAAGTTTCTCAATTAGCTTACAACTGCCTCAGTAGGGATCCCAAATCTCGTCCGACAATGGATGAAGTTGTGAAGGTTCTGACTCCATTGCAGGACCTCAGTGACCTTGCCATATCATGTCACTCCCGCTTAGCTCAACAGGGAAGGAGAAAGAAGAAATCTGAAGGTGGAGCTCAACTTCACACAAATGCTTCATCCAAAAGCATCAAGGACTATCCCTTGAATAAAAATACAGGAAAGCAGCGTTGTAGATGATGAGTGTGATCAAATTCACTCATTCACTCCCTTTGATTAGAGCATTTCAGGGTTTTTGGGGTGTTCAAAGATTGTTGGAAGCCAGAGAGTAACTGGAAGAGGAAAAGTAAATCAGTTCCTGTAAGACCTTACATTAGAAGAGATAACAGCTGATGATGGAACTTCCTTGCGATTTGCTTGTAATGTAAGTGAGCTATGTACTGTGATTAGATATAAAAACTTCCAATTATAAGATTGGTATATGCAACTTGCTTGGAGTTCTTGAGATTGCATCCTTAATCTGTCCTACTTTCGGTTCGATTAACTCGGGTTTCGTCTTTCCACTCCTATCTGAACAAGACTATGGAATAGGATTATTCCAGTACAGAAGTTTTAGAATCTCATCTAACTTTAACTTATTCTACAAATCACATCGAGAAAGAACACAGTAAAGATTCCTTCTGGGATGAATTTCATCAAAGCATTGTTCTTGTCACATTCATTCTAGAATCCAATTCAACTTTAACTCATTGTGAATTAAGAGATACTTATGCGATTAGTACAGCATCAATTCCTTTCCGAGAATGTGTGTTCATCAGCAATGAATACCATGACTCTACCACCAGCCTGTCTGCTATTCTTTTTACTGTGCAAGAGCAAACTTTTCAACTAAAAGCAATCATTCTGGCTACAAAACAGGACTTGACAAATTGAGAACCTGACATAGCCAGCCAGGATGAACATTAAAAAGGAAGATTTTAGCTGTCAGGATGTGACCAACAGAGATCGAGTAAATTTTGTTTCCTTCACTTTATTCACATCATCGAAGCATTGCTGATTTTTTCTTGAGATTCCAATTCTTTTTACCTGGTTCCTGTTGAAAACTTGAAGCTGAGGGTATTTTGGCAATTGAAACTTTGTCAATGGCCTTATTTCTTTGACAATTGCTTATCTCTATGATACTTGTGAAACTTGGATTTTTAAGCCATCTCACTTCTACTGAAAGCATGCGGATTGGTGAATTACTCTAATTTCCTTCAGCGAAACTTAGACCAGTAATATAACCATACACAACCTTTCAAGAAGAATATACGTAAAAGTACAGACATTTAAGCTCTTAAATCTATATTCTGTAACACCTTTATTCACCTAAGTACCAATTCCCTATTCTATTTAACAGTGGGAAAGGAAAGTTCTCTACTATTTTTCATCTATGATCATCACCTTCACCGTTAAGCGTGTCTTGCACCTTATTACTCATTACCTGAACAATAACATGTAATACATCATTAATGGAGGTGAAGATTGCATATCTAGGAACATCCGTTTTTATTTTTTTTTGGAAAAATGAATGAAGTAATATATATATGTAGGAACAGCCAAAATTGGTGCATATATATGTATAGTCTTCTCTGAAAAGTAATTGGAAAGTTCCTTTTTCAGTTAGCTTCAAAGTTCAAACCTTTCTACAAATCACGTATGGTCGTAAAAAGCACTCTATAAGCAGCATTCTCTTCCTCTGGAATTGCATCTGGTGGATTGTTTTCAACGGTTGAACGTCGGACAAAATGGAGCTGCAAACGTCAAAAAAGGCTTAAACTTCAATGAAAGTTCCTTTTTTGTTTTATGATATGTCCTATATATGCATTAGTGTAAGTTGAAAGTAAGTTAAAACTTTTCAGCACCTGATCGCCGTCTTTGATCCCGAAAGATCGAACATAAACATTGTCATCAACTAGCTTTTGACCTTCGTAACACAAGAAGAAATAACCCCATACATGCGACCTGCGGATATCAGCATAAAAATCAAAGAAACCTTCCTCACTGACGCTTCAAACTCTCAAATTTCTGTAGTATATACGATAGATTAACAAAACATCTACCCTAAAATAACCGAGAGTCTAGGCAGTTCTAACATTCCGCCATGAATATACACTGTGTATATACCATGAAATGTCTATCTGATCCTCTTCTGTCGAATTCGCAAATACATTCTCCACCGCCTGTTTAAGGTCTCGCACTGTAGCTTTCAACACAACTTCCACTTCTATGTTACATGCATTAAACGAAATCAAAATACACGTATCTTAGCGATTACGTAGATAAGCTTAGCATAAACTACTTTGACAAACATGATGAATCATTACCAAAAGAAGAACCGTTCAATCTAATTACAGAAAACTTGAAGTGTTCCTGAAGCCTTCTGTATCTGAAAGATCGGGGCGAGAGTTCAAACCATAGGCATTTCCTTTCCAAACCCGGCTGAATATCATCCATGTTTAGGTAATAATAACAGTTTATGCGTGTCAGTATCTTTATACGAAGAGAATCTGACACCCTGTGCCTCTCTTTTTACCTCGTAACGTGACGAAGAAGCACAACGTATATTTCCCAGAACGTAGTAGAATATTGAAAGAAGAAGCTGTGGTGGTGAGTACTAAAATTAGGGTTAGGGTTCCAAACCTAGATCAAGAAGTAGGTTGTGAGGCAGCCAAGTAGCATATTCCTATATTAAGCGGTTGGTTTATCGTTAGAAACGGAGGTTGTTGGTTGTTATGCTCTTCTTAGAAACCAAAATGGTCAAAATGGTGGTCTCTAAACCGATTCCTTCGTCTTCCTTAGATAACAAAGTGTGTAAGTTGAACATATACAAGTTAAGTGAAAAAATGTAGTTCAACAAGAGTTAGCTTCTCATGATTTTGTTAATAATATTTGGTATTTTAAGAATTGCAAGATCATTTATAAAAATGGGATCAACTTTTTGCAAGTAAATATTACAGAAATTATGTTATTTGTATTAAAAAAAGGTTAATCCATATATAGATCAGTCTATAATTAAGCTATCTCAGGTAATAATAAACATTTTGTATATAAATTCAAATGGGAAGGTGTGTTTATTCCTTCATAAAAAGTAGTTTCCATGTTTTAAGATTGATCTTATAGCTATATTCAAACTGCAATAACCAAAATTACACATTATTTTTTAGTAGATAGGTAGAATCTATCCCAGTATTTCGACTACAAATTAGAATACAGAAATTGCAATTGGGAAAGAAAGAAAGAGTTCTCCTAGCAGAAATTCCCAAAAACCAGGAGAACAGAAGACGGTCAAAATTTCTGCAGCAGATAGACAGGAGAGTAAAGACGAACGTATTCTGATTGTAGAACTGTCTATAAGGTTTTAAACTTACCATCAGGGACTAAGATAGCTATATAAAGCATAGAGCAATGGAGAAGAAGCTACACTGATGATGACGACGATGATGATGCGTGACTTTGAAAAGGAAAGTAGCTGCTAGATAAAGTGATATTGGCGCGGCTCAATCTGAGATCGTATTATACAACTGTATCTGTAAATCCGTCTTCGGATTGAACCTCACCAATATCGCTTTTTTCCTTTGGTTCCCTTATCCCCAGCATCCACCACGTTCACTTCTGCACAAAGCAAAAAGGGTTCACTGTCAAGACCAAACCTGAGACTGAAATACCATGCATGCACATGTTCATCAACCTCATTTGATACATTTTAAAGGAATTGAGCAGAAGCGGCTGTGGCTTACTTGGTACCACTTACCAACCAAAAGAGGATTAGAAAAGTGTAGTTAAAAAAGTGTTGTATATAATTGGATATGGTCCATATGTTGCATCGAAGGGACTATCTCTTGGTGGGGAAAAAGATGGTATTAGCTGTGGTTATGGCTATAGTAATAAGTGGGATCTTTGGAATTATGAAAATTTATATTCCATGAACTGAGACCATAACGTCAAGCGACTTTAAGGACAATTATAAATAATCTCATTAATACTAAAAGAGAAGGATAATTAGACACATAAACACACAAGAACCAGGAGAAAACAATAAACCAGAACATAAGAAATAAAGGGCACACTCTATATTCAATATTAGCCAACTCCTAATCTGAAATAGTGTATTGTATCAGAGTGATACATGATCCAGGATCTACAAAGAAAGGGTTAAAGCTGGACTAGTTAAAGAATGGTCTCTCTATTCTATTATATTATACTAAACCACAAAAGACCATATAACCGACAAACTTGACTAGATTTCTTGCGAGGTGGATAGTCAGGAGTAATGAAGAAAAGATTCACCATCCATGGACAATGCATTACCAGGCAATGATAAAAAATGATAGAGCTAATTAAACTTGTAAAAGAAACTAGATGGACTGAACACATACGCAGCAATTAGCTAGACCAGTCTGGAAGAGAGAGATTCAGGAGAAGCAGTAGTACTGGGAGCGAGTAATGAGGCAAACGGGATGGAGAGACAGAGTATATGTATAGTGGTGGGTTTCTGCCTCGGGATGGGAAGGTCAAGAAGGTGAGTGGAATGATGTCAAGGGGAGCAGCTTACTTTTTAGGGTTTGCCATGCTTAGATTGTACTCAATAAAATCTAACGCATGCACCTCCAAAAATTTTGCTCTCCACCAAACTAAAAGGGCCTTCAAAAACAACTCCCTTATCATTGTACCTGAGCAACTATTTAGCACCACCAAACCCTTTAACCCATGCTTGTATCTGACTAAACCTGGTGATGCATAAAAGTGAACGAGATAGTCAGCTGATAAACAGTAGCAATAAAATGAGTTGTCTATCGCTGTTGTAGGTATATATATGACTAATTTAAACAAATCACTGATTTGCAAGTCTTATCCTGTATATGGATACAAAATGATGACTCTTTATCAACTAAGCTAAAGAACGGATCTTTCTCCAATAAGCTTAGAAGCATCCTTTTCACGAAGTGTAGAAGCCAATTGGTAGTCCCAAATTAAGAAACTTTACGTACTAGATACTGAAGGAGGTCAAATCAAAGGCCAAGTGTCAAGAGAGAAAGAGAGATCTTGGGAACAGTAGTGCAGAATGTCAGCGAAGGATTGTCTTGAAAAGAAGGTTCGCTAAATTACAAGGTACGTACAAATATGATTCACCTTTCTTTCAACAGACAAACCACAAAGTGAAAGACAACATCACCAAAGGAAGCGGAGACACCGGCGATAAAGCAGCCCTGCCTTAAGGTTGGATTAGGGAAAGCCCTTCTTGGTTTTCGTATAATCCTTTTAGTTGTTCCCTTAAAGACTCAAACTTTCTTCTTCTTTTTCTTCTTCTTCTTCTAATAGAAGCTTTTGGGAAATGTGAAAGACCCTTTAGTTCTTAAAGGCTCATTTCTTTGTTTCTATCTCTCGCATACTCATGATGCCATTCACCCCTTCTTTGCTCACCACATCCTAGGAGTTTCTCTATCCTTTTCTTTATTTTTGGACTAATTATATGATTATTAAGTTTGTTGGTTAATATAAACTAAATTACTTCTGCATATTGACAAATAATTTTTGTGTGATATGTAAGAGTATTTTTTAGTCTATAACGATCACAATGATAAAGATTGTTACAAAAGGAATTGAGCCTCACCCTCAAATTTTAAGATAATCTCAGTAATTGGACTAGGGTGATGATGATTTGGCCTCTTTTGTATGGTTAATTGTTTTCATTTGTCATAGTTACTCTACAGAAGCTGTTATGAGCGTGCGATGAAAATGATGTTTGAGCATATAAAGAGGAATATAAGCTTGTATATAATGGTATGCAGACCTTTACTAGAAACTAAAAAGATGTGAATTACATGGTCAAAACAACAGAGTCTAACCAGTGATTAAAGACTGGAAAAAGCAGCACACATGCTAGCTTTAAGGAACACTAATTTTAAGAAGAGAATGGATATCCAATCAATATCAGAAGGACATGAGTTACTCCAAGCAATCTAAGTTAAAGCACTTTTTCCCTACATTTTGCTTATTACCTGTTTGGCTGTCCACTTGCATAGCTGCTTTGCGTAATGGGAAGTAAAGAGCATAGTATCCGGGTTTAATGGGGGTAGGTTGGTGCCATTTTAGAATGAAATATGGATCCAGAAATTGCAAAAATATTGAAAGTGAACTTTTGGATATGTGAAAGAGACTATAGGTATGTTTCAATCATGGATAGCAACATGGTCAGATTCACTTGTCAGCGTGTGGAGACAAGAAAGACACCTCCTCTAGTCTCTACGAACTCGAGTTGCTAAAGAAGTCTCTCTTCCTCTCTCTATCTCTCTTTCACACACACTCACATATAGTGCCAGAGACACTTTTGACCATCCTTGCAGCCAATTTAGTCTCCTTGAATATCTTAGAACGTTCTCGTGGCAGTGAAGTCATTCATAGTAGTAGTTGATGAAAAAGTAGATAAAGAAGGAGGAGAAGCATTTACTACTTAGCTGAAGTGAATCGTAAGCAAGCTATCTTCTTTTCTTGGAAGGACATAAACGTTAACAGAATTGACCCACCCACGTGCAAGAGTCGAACATTTCTGTTATATTTTGACACTGCTATAATTAAAGTTGCTTGCTTAATCATACAATTAAAATGTCTTATATCTCAGTCAGTGCGTGTTGCGAGCTATCTTCATCTGTCAAAGTAGCCTGGCTTGGGGCCCCAAGAAGAGGACGTTGTTGTTACCCACCCATTAGGAGCATTATAAACTTGTATCTCTGCTTGAAAGAAAAGAAAAGCTAGCTCCATAATCATTTTGGTTGGAAAGTATCGAACAGCAAAGGTGTTAAAAGCTGCTCCTTAGTACATTATAAGCAATAAAGCAATATGCAGATTACTGTGGACATTGTTGAGCACAACGTTGAACCAGGGGATCTATACACTTCATGTCACAAGACTCCTCATTTTAGTTCCAAAGGTCTATTTCCGATATGCAACCCGTCAAAATAATAAAAACAAAGAACTACCACCTCCAAATTACCACAGATTATCTTCGTGACAGCTGAATTCAATGACGCGTTCAAAATACGAAGTAGTTTATCAAAAAAACGTTTACACAAAAAAGAAGCATCTATCAGAAAGTGAAAAACGTCACAAAATCAGATATCAGATCAGTGCTGTAGCAGATCTTAATGTAAACTGCTCTGCACCAGGTGGATAGCAATATGACGCTGATTATGAGCATAAGATCCAGACGGAGCAGAGTAGAGGACTACCATAGTACGTTTCCAAATGCTTTAAAGGTTTGAGTTTGACATTAAGGGATAATGTAAATGGGTGTTAAACTATGAAATGTCTGACAACTTATGGTAGATACTATATGTGGCATAGAGTTCAAGCTGATGCGTATACCTGTTTCAGTCAAAGAGCAGGACCATCAACGCCAAAGATCCTGTACCTTTTTCCAGCACAAGTTAAGTTAATAAACCCTCACCCATTCTCTAAAAATGGAACTAACTTCCCTCAAAAACTAATATTACAATTTTAAAGCAAACAACTTACACTTGTAGCGAAGGATGCACTCTACGAGCTTTGAAGAGATGGTTAACAGGAAGAACCTGAAACCCTTGGAGTGATTCTTCTGTCCTTCTACTCACCATTGCACCAAATAGGGCCAAAAATATTCCAAAAGTTATTCATGCTACACAGTATTCGTGGAAAATGTCAGAGCTTAATGCAAGTCGTCCTCTTCAGTACGTATAAAAAATACTACCAAGTAAAAGAGTTGGAAATGCTGGTGTCAGGAAAAGTGTCATTGAATAGTCTGTGAAGCTGAAGTCATATTGATATGCAAGTCCATACGAAATAAAAATTTTAATGCACAATTAGATTCATAGTCAAATACATAGAAATAATGGTTGGATGAGCAGTAAATCAAAGGCAAGGTAATTCTTTTTTTTGTTTTAACAATGCTATATTATTAGCCTCTAGGTAGTGTAAACAAGGTAACAGTTTTCATTTATCCAAATGTTTATATGATATCCAAATTAATGGCATATTTATATGAACTTTCTTCCTATGACTATATTTTCTGGCCATCCAAACATCGACAAGATTAGATACCACAAACGGTTACGAAATCGCACATTCATATCCTACAAAAATACTTTCTATTGAAGGAAACGAGAAACAAACAGAATCAAACCAAAGAAACAGTATTGAATATCAAAAACGACAGAGGAAATGAAAAAACATATAAATATAATTGAAAACGAGCCTATCATTACCAGCAGTCGCCATATAAAAAATGGCAAGCGTCTTTAAGATCCATAGGATCTTCATTTCGCGCCTTAATAACTGTCTACGTCTTCTTCTTATTGTTCAGGAAATGATCGAAGTGGTTGCCCAATTTCCTATAGTAATTTCTCCTCTCTCGTATCTTTTTTTTTTTTCACAGTACTACGAGTACTCTCTCTCCTCACTCATATGTTGTACAGTTGTACTACTTTCAGCTTCCTTTTTCGGGAAAGCTTTAGTGATGTGAGCAGGAGTAAGGATCTTAAGAAGATGGCGAGCTCCAAGCCTATTGGAGGAGAATTTAATGGAATTGAGCCCAAATTAATCTATTTAATTCAAATTCGTGGACCGGATACACTTGGAGCTTAAAGACAAGAAGATTTGGGCTATTTTAATGCTTCATCACTTAAGCTCAACAGTATATCAAACTTATTTATTTAGTTTTTGGACTTTGTTTTATTTTGGGCTTCCATGTATTTTAGCCCAACCTTTTATTATTTAACC
>JAOTAX010116021.1:0-24374 GCA_025629825.1 Erythroxylum guanchezii | reverse complement strand
TAATATAAACAAAGACAATCATCATCATACAATTATAAAACTAAGAATAATACAAAGCATTTAAAATATTACAATTATACAATTTCATCAAACTTAATATAATTATTATCTTATAATAGCTATTATATGTGCAAGAACGGTCATAGGTTCATCACCTAAATTAATATTATTTTGAATGTAGGCTACTATTTAGTGCGATAAGAAATGTATAAACATATATGTTACATTAATATAAAGTTAAAGTTAAAATTAAATAATATTATAATATACTAATTTCATTTTTGTTTATATTTTGACAATCAATTTATGATTATAATTTTTTTGAATATTTCATTTCTATAGCTAAAATCAGTTTTATATGTGTAATAATTTTATTAGTCAAAATAGTAATATCAAAATTTACCTTAATATTTTAATTTATACGGAAAGATGTAAGTTAAAATATAGACAAAAGGGAGTAAAAATTATAATTTAAAAAAGTTGAATTGTTAAATTAAAGATCTATTTATAATTAAATAATTCTAAATATATTAATTTTAGAATTAATATATTTAGAATTATTAATTTTATAAATTAAACTATTAAATAAATATTTTAAATTTAATTTTTGAAAACAATAGAATTTGCAACTTTGTTTAAAATATCTTGGACTCGAATTTTATATTTGCTTGTTCTAAGCTTAATGTAATGTAACCAATATTCGCGAAGATATTATCTTGACAGTGGCGCATTGCGCACCCATATATAAAATATCATCTCTTATTGTTGTGATGCTGTCAGCCAATCGATATATCAGCTTTTTGTCTTGTTTAGTTGTTTTCCCTCACTACCTCCCTCCTCTCCTGCTAGGGTTTCTATCTTCTAAAGACTAAATAATGGCAGACGGCGCTCACTACCCAACCATCGACATTATAGCTACCACCATCACCTCCAGCAAAAGCAAGTATGATGACAGACGGAGGCAGGCGGCAAACGGAGGTAGGCAACGGGTGACAGAGGCAGGCGGCAAACGAAGGCAGGAGACGGCGGCGAGACGAGATCCGAGGAGGGAGGAGCAGCGGCGAGGGGAGGAGAGGAAAGAGAAACCGAAGAAGAGAGGAAGATTCCAGATCCAGAAACGTCGGGGGTAGATAATTAGGTTAAATTTTTTTTATTTTCAATTTAGTCCCTCGAAAATTTTAATTTTACGGAATGGTCCCGAAATATACCGATATTGGCAGTGCCGACCGGAACTCATACCCGGTACCATCCGGTACGAAATTCATGTCTTTGGTACAAATATGACAAGTCCATAAAAGAAAAGATCTTTTAGTACATGAAAGAAAATAATGGGAATAGTGAATACTAGAGCTAGATATTTGAAAATCATAGGAGAAGAATGTTGGAGAATAAGGGAAAAATAAAAGTAATAATTTTGTAGTTAATCCTAATACATATAATATTATTGATTGATAATATATTTATTAGTTTTATGTGATAATATAATAATTTTTATTTACTATTTGTTAGTGGAGGTAGTGGTTTAAAGGAGACAATTTTCTATTAATTTAGTGAAGTTAGTAGAAGAAATGTCAACTCTTTACAAATTTAGTGGGTTAGTAGAGAAAATGGTTAGTTTAGCTTACTTGGTCTACAAATTCTTGTAAACTTATATAAAGACATTATTTGTATGTTCATTTGTATGATATCATACATTCAATCGTGCGTAAGAAAAAGTTGAGAACTTTAAAAGACTTTTTTTGTTGAGAGTTTGGAGTGAGGATATTTTGTTGGAAAATAATTCAAGTTGAAAGTAACTAGTGTCTTTTGTATTATTTAGTATATGAATAGATCAATAAAAGGTTGGCTTTTCCATATCTCTTTTGTTCATTTTATTTGAGTGAATTGTACTAAACACTTGTGTTGAAAATATGAGTGAACACTAAAATACTAGTAGTATAAAGTAGTCAAAAATAAACATATTTGTTAGTCAACAATTAGACTTTAGTAAACTTAAGTTTAACTGTTGTACAAAGAATTCAACAATCTTATTTAATTCCACTACACCCGAAAAAGTCCCATAACACTTGTAATTAACAAATGGCAAACAAAGTCACATAAATCCCAAGGACTTAGGGTTCCATATCTATACTTTTTAATCCATTTTAAAAAGAGAATTAATATCAATCAAGTAATTTGTACACATAAATCAATTTAGTCGTCCATTAACAATGATGCTTTTAATATTTTTGAAATAGATCATCACTGGTTGGTCTGGTCTTCATACAATTAACTGATGAAACAACATTCATAGTATATACGACGAATCCATAATTTAATGATGTTAATGGGTCATCAACTTGTTAGCAACATTAGTTATGAGCTTTATCTTCATCTGAATGTCATTAGTTCAAGAGATTTAACCCTCTCCCAATATGTAATTGAATGAAAAATGATCCAAATCCATAAAGGGGCTATTATAATATCCTCTACTTTTGAAGTAAGGGTTGTCTTCTCTTCTAAAATGATCAAGTTTAACTAGAATTATCTAGATATCAACAAATACAAGATGTAATTTGGTCATGCACACGTAAATTTAGAAGGAAGTGGATCTTTTAGGAGAATTTGGTCTCACTTCTATTTTTTTATTATGTTTTTAGTAATTGTTTCTTATTTTTAATTTTTATTTTTAAATATAAACATTGTCAATATCAATTATAGTTATAAATTTATTACTAATAATACTATATTAGTGAAAACTTAGAGATAAAATTAGTAAATATAATAACAACATTTATTAATAAATAGTAGTAAAAATATTTTATTAAAATAGAAAATATATTTATAAACTAATATTAATTTGTTAATATATATTAATTATATTTAAATTTTATGCTTTTAAAAGATATTTAAAATTTTAAATTTATTTTCTAAATATTTATTAAATTTTAAAATATTCATTTTAATAAAAATTATATTAATTATAACAATTAAATCAAAAGCCAATTTTCATAAATTATGGTAATTTAAAAATCAAAATAAAAACTAAAATTTTCAAATAAACATATTTTTATCAAATTTAAAAAAATAAAACAACCTGATCTTAATTAATGAAACTTGAGAATGACGATTTAATTAGTGTACTTTAGGTTCACCAATAGCTACAGCAAAAGAGAAGATAAAAAGAAAAAATAAAACCAGATCTGACAACCATAATCAACTTAAATTTCCCGACACCCAAAGAAAAATTTATACTAGTCAAAGATTTGAAATAAGATGGAGACAAAAATAGTAAAGAAGATAAAACTAAATCTAAAAGTAAAATTTAATTTGCTCTTTGATTCAAACAAATTAATTTATTGACGTTCGACTCATTTCTTATCCATCATATTGTTTCTTTTTATTGTTTTTATGTTTCTTGTTTTAGTTTTTTTAAAAAGAATTATATTAATAAAATATGTTTGTCTTGATATGTTGTATTTTATTTTTAAAATAGAAAAAACAATAGGTTGCAAAACCACAAATTCTATTCTTCAAATTCTATTCTTTTGAATATTATCACAACCGGTTTAGAAAACCCAAAACAAGTTTTTATGTATCATCGTATATGGTTTAAAAATCAAAGACAAGTTTTTTTCTTTTGTTTTTCTGCTGCAATCCTTTCTTTCATACTTTATTCTTCATACTTTGACATTTTTCATTTCTTTTTATTTTTCTACTGCATTTTTGAACTTCTTCATTTCCTTCATTCCTTATGCTTTGTTTTGCCTTCTTTGTAGCCTTTTTTAAAATCATAATCTCTTGTGCTTTTCTTTACAAGGTATCCTATGATGATGATCTTGATCTCTTGATTTAATTTCTTTAGAATGATTATAATTGCCTTCTTTTTAAAAATGATTGCAAGAAACTTAAAAGACAATTTTTAGTAGGTTGCTAATATTCTGTTTCAGAATGTGTTCTTTACTTTTACTTAAAAAACTCAAAATATAGAAGTTTTATAACTTTTCTAAACTTTTTAAACTATATGAACACGTGTATTATATTAAATACGAAATTGTCTTTATTGCAGGCCATGTTCTGTGTTGACGAGCGTCGATAATCATCCATCCTCGTCCATCTTCTTTGTAGTTTGCGGTTGTCCATCTGTTAAGGTAAGTCGTCCAACTAAGTAATGTCTATAATGTGATTGATTTTGTGTTGTACTTTGCAATTTTCTTAGAATGGTTGATGAGTTTATATATTGGGGTTTAATAGTCTAAGTATTTATTATAACATCTTGTTCCTATACTAAGGGTTAGAACCCTAGATTTTTGTAATTGAGAAATAGCAATGAGAGATTTGAAAAATACATTTCATGCTTATGCATAATGTCGGCACACACACATGTGAAAGCACTTCTCCTTTTGCACCTGTCCTCAATCGTGGGGACTATGCCACAATTGTGCCTTTTTTCTTTTTCCTTGAATTCATCACCCATAGTAACATCATTAACAATTTCAATCTATCCCCGATTGATCACTATAAGCACTTTCATGTGTTACTCTAATTCGTCTTAGACTTTGAACTATGGGAACTATGACTAACAATTATTCAATAAGTCATATATTGCTTCTTATATCATCTCCACGCATATAATAGATACGTGCTCGATATTCTCACTTGTCATGGTGATCCCATTATCAAATATGTACTCACAATAACAATTCAACTTAAGCTTTTGAACTTCTATAAATGTCGCTATCAGTCATCTCAGCTTTTAATTACCATTTTATCGTCATACATACGTATGTTCACAATCAATTCAAAATTATAGATGCATAATCAACCTGAAATTCTAATCTCAATTCCACTAACATATTCTTATGGTGGATCATAACTCGTGTCACATTAATCAAAAACCATTTCAGCTCCAAGTTCATCTTTATGCATCAGAAGCCTCGATCCTTTAGTGTCCGGAATCAGAAAAATCAAGTCCACATTCAAAGATAACTCAAAACATAATTTATAACAAACAAATAATTAAGTAAGACCGTCTAGGTTACTCACTGATCGATCCAGAAGCTATTGCCTCGAAGTCCCGGCAGTAACGTCTAGATGTTGACGTTCCAAATGCTCGTCTAAATCATGCAATATACATTTACACATATCACAAATTTGCACAATTATACACATACTCATTTATGCACATATGTGTACATATGGATTATATACAATGCATATTCAATGACAATCCCGAGTATCTTTCCATTATTTTCGTCACATAATCATTCATATATCAACACTCACATAAGTATAATTTGTACTTAAGGTTTGCACCTCCATAAAACAATTTGAATATAATTTCATAACTAATTTGATCATTCCAAATTTTTCTAAAAGCAGACTTTCGGGTCCACTTTGAATGATCATTTTGAAAAGGAAAATGGAGTAATTTGGCTACACTTCCTTCTAGAAAATTGTTCTCCTATGACATTTTTTTGGGTATAATTAATCTATAAATGTGATTATATTTGGAATTATGAATTATATGTGTTAAAAATTGAGTTTGAGTGTATAAGTAATGAATTAGATTTTTTGGTGAAATATTCAGGAAATAAGCTAGAAGAGATAGACTAAGCAAAAGAGATGAACTAAGATGAAAATGGTGATGAAAAAGTGAAGCAGAAAAATGAAGAAGTGCAGAAAATGATGAACATGCATGAATGATGTTCTGTTTTTGATGTCTATATTTATTCATGGATTTTGATTTGTTTATGATCAAGTTGAGCTGAAATTGAAGTGAGAATGAAGGTAAAAAATGAAATAGAAAATGTGCAGAAAGTGTGATAAAGGATTGTGATAATTAGAGTTAAATGAAAATTAGTGAAGTAGGCAAAATTGCAGAAAAATGTGATATAGAAAAGTATGGAAATAGGATCTATTCCACAAATGCGTGTGTTGTTTTGAAAAATTTGTAATGAGTTTTGATTAACTGACTGTTCTAGCATGCCACCCTCGTAGAGTATGTTCTTAAATACCATCGGTATGTTCGGAGATATGCACTATAAGAGTGGGGTGCTACATTTATGTTTGGGTTTTGTTTAAATTGAAATATAAATACTTGAACTTCAATGTGATTAATTCAAACTTAGTATTAACATTAGAAATTAACGTAATGTTCTTGAAAATCCTTTGCATAATAAACCTCTAGGATGATATTTAGGTTGGAAACTCGTGATGCAACTCCCTTGAGGCTTATCGGTGAAAAATTCCACGAACCTAGGAGTCACAGCGAGAACTTGCTTTCTCGATTCATGTGGTGTAACAATGTCACATACTATAGTGCTTGTTTAAATTCAAACTTAATTTATGAACTTCAATGTGATTAATTCAAACTTAGCATTAACATTAGAAATTAATGTGATGTTCATGGCAATCCTTTGTATAATAAACCCCTAGGATAGTATATAGGTTGAAAACCTATGATGTAACTCCCATGAGGTTTATATGTGAAAATTTTCATAAGTTTAGGAGTCACATCGAGAACTTTCTTTCGCGATTCACTTGGTGTAACAATGTCACGTATTATAGTGCTTCCTATTGTATTTCATTATGCTTCATTTTGTAAAAGTAATGTATTTTATTGTGCTTCTTTTTGTTTTTCATTATGCTTCATTTTGTAAAAGTACTGTCTTTTATTATGCTTCATTTTGTAATAGCAATGTATTTCATTATGCTTAATTCATTTATCTTTCAAATGATGTGAAGTATGTATAACTTTGTTTATAAGTTAAGATCATCGAATCACTTTTTATAACTATATTGGTTTAAGCAATTTTTATTACTATGTTGATTGAAGCAAAAATGCCTCCTTTGCATGAAATGCACATCACTAAATATTTAAAAGCTTACTTCTTTATTAACTTTCACTCTATAAGCATGTAATAAACTTTGTGAAGAGTTGGTAACAATAGTACCATTATATGTAACAAATTCCTTATTGAAAGAAACTATAACCATACTAATGCTAATTTCTAAAATACGATTCAAATTTTCTTTATATTTGTTAGATGTGATATTTATAGACATAGAAAAGACAACACTTGTAAAATTTTGATGTTGTACATTATTTCTTTTAACAAATAATGAACTTTGTAATGAGCGAAACACGTTAAAAATGTTTCTAATGTGATTCAAACTATAGGGTCAAATATCCAATCATCTTTTTTTTTTGAAAATTGAATAATATATATCTATGGCAAAAACTGATACAAAATAGTAAAAAGTTGGTGGCCTAGAAGCTTTTACAAAAGATTGGACAAAAGATTAGTAGAAGAAGAAACAAGTAACAAGAACAATGAGTAACTTTTAGAAAAAAAAAACTTAAAGTTGCCATCGATTCCAATCATCTTTGATTATGATTTGTTAATATTTTGTCAAATGCTCCGAAATGATTTAAGGAAAATTTTGGCAAGTTCTTTATGTTGTTATTCTAATTAGTTTTATTTTATATTGGAAAATCATATATAAATAATTTGATAATATTTTATATTGAAAAATCATTGAGAAAACATTATAGATATTCAATATAATGGCACTTAGACGAAACAAGGGAAAGAAGGTGGCAACTAGCGAAGACGTTCTTCCCCATAGTAACCAAATCAATTCGCCCCTATCCAACAACAATAACAGACTTCATCCACCAATGAAGCTAGTCAACAACAACCTCTATCTACCTTAACTAGCGCTGAAGGATCTTCAGGTTTGTGAATCTTTATCTCCTATAATTACAATTATCCTTAAATATATCTTTACATGTTTAATGTGTTTTTTGTTATAATTATTTTTTGTCAATTTCCAATACAAGTATTAGAAAAAGAGGTAAAGGCATCACTAAAGGTTCTAACTTGCAACACATGAATGTTGCAAAGAACAACAAGTTGTCCGTTCATATTGATACCTCACAAAGTCATCTTGTTGACAAAATCTAATCAACAAAATTATCCAGTGAGTTAGGGGTCGTTGTCTTGACTGAATTGCCTTGCCTTCAATTTGGTAATTTTTCAATTTATTTAATTATATGCATTTTTTACTTATTTAAAGACTAATTTCAATTTTACTTGTTGTTCATAGATGAAACTCAATATCGTCAATATGAAGAAGCCTGAAGTATCAAATTGTCCGAGTTCATTGTTGAAACAAAGGGTCAAGGATCATCATTATCGCTACATAAATATTACAAATCTTTTCCTTCGGATGAGGAGGCAAGGAGATATGTTCCCGAGCAAGTGACTCCAGAAAATTGGATCCAACTGTGTGATTATTGGTCCTCTACCAATGTTAAGGTTTGTCTTCTTTCTCTTCACATTTGCTTCAATTAATCTTGTTTCATAATTTAACGACAATTTCTTTTCTTTATATAGGAAAAGTGTGAGCAAGCCAAGGTTAATATAGAAAAAAAAAACTCATCACAACTAAGGCTCCAAATCATTTGTTGTCGTACGAAATGAATTTGTAAGTTCTTCGTTTAGAAGTTATAACTATATCAGTAAATACAATAGTATTCATTGTGATTCAATCCTCCCCTCTTTTTTTTCATAAAACAGAGTTAGAAAGAACTACATGGAGAAGAGTGTGATAGGATCACACTCTACAAACTCACATACTATAAGGAAGGTGAAGGTTGGGCTTATGAAAAAGCACAGAATAATTATGTCAATATAAAAATTTGTTTTATTTTTATACTTGTTTATTTATGTAATACTAACTAATATTTTTTTAAAATTTTAGAATAAGAAGTAGGAGTTGTTGCAAAGATCATTGTCTGACAAAAATGAGCCAAACATAGATGAGATTTGCAACAACGTCTTTGGTATAAAAACATGGTACATCAAAGGTCTTGGGCATGACCCTAAGCCAATTGGTTCATCATCGTCACGACTAGCATGTGTAATGATGCTTCAAGAGGTCAACCAGTTGTTTAAGGCTCAGTTACAATGTAATGAGCAAAAATTATACCGTATTGAACGAAAGTTGGCCAAGTTTGAAAAGATAGTCAAACAAATACTTGGCCAAATTATGTAATTAGTAGTGATGATGAGCACGAGTCTTAGTTTATACATAAGTTTTTTTGTTAACATTTGTGAATAACATTTAATAACATTTATTTTTTAAAATATAAAAATGCTTCTAATTCTTAATATTTTTAATTATATTTTTGTTTAATTAATTATAAATTAAAATTCTAAATATTACAAACAATAAGATGGATTAAAAATCTTACTATTAATTATAATTAAATGAAAATTTATTAGTAGGATTGTTTAGTCAAAAATAAAAAATCATCACCAAAATTTTTTAGCTATGTTCTTAAAAACGTCTACAATAATTTTTAAAAATAATTAAAAATTAAATCAAAAATTTTTAAAAATTAAATAAAAAACATAGCTAAAAAGGTTTGGCAATCATCGCCAAACCTTTTTAGGTATGTTCCAAAAATTGTCATGAATAACTTTTACATACGTTTTGAAAATAGTCGCTAAATATCATTTGTTACTAAACAGAGAATGTCACATAATATTATTATTACAAATACGGTAACATAGCTAATAACTTTTTGCCACGAAAACAAAGTGTCCGTATCTTTGGCGACGATTTATCTTTTCTTCGCGTATCACTTTTAGGAACGTATCTGAGACTGGAGCGAGATATGATTTGCGATGATATTCAAAAAACGTCGCTGATAATATTTTGCTACCGCGATTTTACGACTATTTGTGTGACCAATTATTGTCATCGCTAAAAAGTATTGAAGACGAATTTTTGGCTTTTAGCACGAAAACATTAGTCGTCAAAAGCCCCTTTTGTTGTAGTGTGGATTTAGAATGTTTGTCCATTGCTAGATTGGTCAGTCTTAATTTAGAGGTTCCTAATTTTTCAAATAATGTATTAAAAAGAAGAAACAAAAAAGTCTAGAGATGTCACAATTTTAAATAACTTTTTTATGATGATTATATTGTATCGTGATTAAAAGTATCTACATATCTTTGAACCTGAGGGAATAGGCCTAAGCTTGAGCTCAAGCTCGATCAGGCTAGAGGCAATTTGAGCCCGAGCCCAATTCGAAATGATCAAAATTTATTTAATTTATAATATCAAAATGACGTTGTTTTTCATATAAAGGTCAGGTCTCGGGTTGAGCTTAGGTCCGAGTTTGGCTTATTAACTCCCGGTTGGCCCCACAAGGGCCAAGCCCAGTTACCATCACCATTTGGTGAAACGTGTTAAGTACAAGTTAAAAAGAATCTCGTTGATGCGTGAAGTCGAAAGATCCAGTAATACGTTGATGTTGTTGAATATATAATATATATTTATCTTATTGATTAATAAGAGGACGTACATACACAACCGACATTAACAAAAGTTACAGAAAATGCACGCGACACTACTAGCAAATTGATGACACATACATACTTGCGACGAGCCAGAAATATTGCAACTCGTGTGTTCCCTTAGTTATTAATGGAATGACCAATACCGGGACTATGACCAGGAGTTGTAGGTCTAAAAGCGTCTATGCTATCTTCATTAGCTTTGATTACGTGGTGAATATGGCCTCGACGAATTACTTTTATTGTTTCTCCTCCCTTCTTTGCAAGTACGTTCTTCCCAGTGGAGGAGTTCGTACATTTGGAGCACTTCATGTCGTCTTTTCTTTGTTTCAAATGCCTTCCTTGAATGCAAAGAAGATCTTGTGACAGTATCATTAGAGAAATGATCAAAGCAGTGAAGACAATTGTTCTGGACATACTGAAGGAAACGATTAACAGATTAGACGCTAAATTTTGCTATAAAAGGTTCTGTTGTCGAACAATTTCTCTACGCTGTAGCTTAAGTGAGCTTAAAGGCTTAAGAGATATATATATATAGGACAATGGAGGGCTTGCTAAATATAGAAAAGGAAGATATTAGGTCAATACAACAAAGGGTTTGTTAAAAAGCTCTAAGCAAAGCACACGAAGAATAAATTCTCCACACAATGAAACGAAAGAGGAAAAGGTAAAACCCTTAAATTAGTTTTCCACAAACCAAGGAAGATTCCATTGCCTAACTGACCTAAACTTGATCAAGATGATTAAATGAAATGCTCAGGCATGAATTCTAAAGACAGCAATGCGTCCACTAACTGTGTAAAAGAAAATATTTGCTTACAAGGTAAGGTTCCAGACAAAGAATTGTGATGACAGCTTAGTTTTCATGCATCTTTTAGGGTGTAATGGTGAATGCATGTTACTTATGCGTATCAACTATCACTAAGAGTCATGCGAGTTCCTTTCATTAGAGTATTGATGTTTCATACACAAAGACATCGAAACTTTTAAAAAATCTTTATTTTTTACATAATAATCAAAAAAAGGAAGTCCCTGCTTATTATACTTGCATGTGATGTTTTCCCCTTTTGTATTTACATTTATAATATGGGAAGATAAACGAAACCTGACCCAAAAAGGTCGGAGAGATTCTTTAGGCCTACCTTTTGCCACTATTCTGGACTCTAGAGATATAAATAAACCAAATTAATGGTTAGGCCTTTTCCAGGATTTAATATGGACCACTAAGCCTCACCATTTGCATTGGAATGCACTTTGGCTGCTAGCTGTTAGCTGCCCGTGCAAGTTGCCCCGGAATATGCTTCAGAAGATTTTGGTATCTTACGATAAATATAATACATATATATGTTTGGTCTTTTAGAGAGAGATCTCAATCACAACTGTAAATGGCAGTTAGTTAAAAGGACCGCACAACTAAAATTTCAACTTGACAGCAATATCATCCTTGTGATTGCCACTGCCAACTTGGAAAGACAAGACCTTCAATAACAATATATATATATATGTAACTAACATTCTCTTACAGCTACGAGAATCTAGCTACCTATGTAGAACTCCAACGTTAATGGATCCAACTCTCTAAAAGTTTTGCGGCGCTATTCTTTGGTGCCCAACCAGAGGCAACTTGGTACTTTTGGTTCGTGAACTTTGTTATTATAGTAAATACATTGACGGCCACTAGGACGAGTTTCCTTCTTCTTGATCATATTTCACATGGTATGTTGTATCTTTTGTCTGGTAATTAAACTCTAGACCTCAGATTCCATTCAAAATATCAACGGTTATCATTCCTCGTAAATAGTAAATCACTTGCCGCATTGGCTTTTTCAAACTTGATTTTGCTTTAAATTAGAGAGCTCTGAGGTGACTTGCTGAGCTGTATGGACAAGCAAATTGGATCCACTTTTTCTGCGCATGCATGTATAACGGACAAGCAACTTGATTGGATCAACATTCTTTTAAGTCCTACATATATATATATACACACGGACCTATATATATATATATATACACGCACACATATATATAAAAATGTATATGTATATATATATATATTTTTCAGTTGTGCCTCAAACGTGTAAAGAGGTAACAAAAAGTGTTTAAACATATAAACATTATATAAATTTCAAATTATTTAGTACGTCTTTACAACTGAATGCTTATGTTTGCATCTCATGTTTACAAATGACATTAATATAATTAAACGTTAAAATTTTGTGTTAAAAATAATGTCAGTTCTTTTAACATTTTTATTTTTATTGATAAAGAAAACTATTAAATTGGATATAAAATGTATATATTTGTGCATATCTTACAGAAAAAATGAACATAAATTCCTTATTAAATCGCGTCAAAATAAAGAATTAGTGGAATGGTTTGCTTTTTCATATTTTGGTTAAATAATCAAAAGGGCTGGTTTCCCTTAACCCCTTTTAATATAGAACTCTTGTTTCTATACACGCGAGGATTAGGGCTTCAAAAAGGTAAATGGGGAGGTCAGAATACTACTTCTTTTCTAAGATTTCATGGTGTAGAGTGTATCTCAGTGCCTCTCTGATTTTGGGAATGTTTACTTTGTAACTATTTGTAGAATACAAAATTTGCTTGTTTATAAGAGAGAGTGATTGGCATTTGCCTATTGGGATCCATGTGCCCTACTCGTGGTATATTGACGGCCAGTTTTGTCTTTTTCTTTTTGGTGTGTGGGCGTAGCTGCTTGATGATACTTTGAGTTACATATGGTAAGAGTGTTTGATTGGCACTTCCTGTCCAAGACCACTTTTCTTTTTCTTAAATTTTTAACTATTTCTTTTTCTTTCTTACGTACTCTCAATTTCCTGTTATAATTCATCAGAGGTTACCCCTCTCCCCATTTTGCCCCAAAGCCAAACTTTCTGGAGATGTCTAAATGCTTGAATTTCTCACTTTTGCTTCTACTATTTGCACTTTAACTCATCATTAAAATTGTTTTATGGCGAACCTTGGAACAATTGGTAAGGTTATTTCTTTATGATCAAAGATCACGAGTTCAAGTCATAAAAATAGTCTTTTTGTAAAAATGCAAAGGAACAATTGCATACAATTGATGACTGTCACCTAACCATCGCAAAGCGGGGAGCTTTGTAGACTAAATTTTCCCTTTTTTTAATTAGACATGGGGTTTTTGCACAAATTATTGGGTAATTTTAATAAATTAAAAACAGAAATTGCGGAAGTATTCAATTAGGTTAAAATGTTAGTCTCGTAATATCAAAGTTATGTATAGAGTAATTTTGTTGTTAAACAAAATATTAATATTGTTATGGACAATATTATGCCCATCATTTTTAAATTATTTGATAAAAAGATATATTTATTTTAAAAGATTAATTGAATTAGTTATAAAGTTTACGAATTTTTAAAAAAGGAAATTAATTATTAATAGGTGCAATTTAAAATTTTAAGCTTGTGTCAATTATGCTCTTTAAAGCTCTGTAATAATTTTAAAACTTAAAAACTTTATTATGAATCAAATTTAAGATTTTGAATTCTTCCACATAAAATTTTTTGTAAATTGACATATTTCAAAATGTAAAGATATATCTTTTATTAAAAATTCATTTAAACTTGACTCTCATCTCATCCTCTTCCATCCTTTCATAGTAGTTAACAACTATTTTTAATTTGTCACCTGCAGCAGCCAGTGGCAATGATTTTGTAATGATGGTGTGAAGATGTTGTCACTGTCGGTGGACCTAAACCGGCTACAGCTTAAAAGTGCAGGAAGATTTTATATATCCAAATTTCAAAGTAGTTAAAGAAAATAATAATAATGTAAACTCAATGAATAAGAAACATATCTAATGTAGCAAAGATCTTTATTACGACAATACAGCTGATTACACACGGATGGAGAGTCTAATTAACATACATACATCAGGTTGAAATAGCGGAAATTCATAAATACACAATCTTGATGGCAATTATTTTTGTGGCAGTTGCTTTTCTTTTTGGGAATGGGGAATTTACAGCATGTTTTTATAGTTTCCAAATGAGGTGAGATATGTTCAGGTTTATGTCTATTCCCTTGGTTCTACAATTTTGGTTTGAAAAACATGACCAACGCCAGGGCTGTGACCAGGTTGTGTGGGACGGAATTCATCATTTTGTCCTGAAATAAAATGGTTGATGCTGGAATGAGTTGCTGATGATACCTTTGAGTCAATTTCATCGGATTCTAACGGATGGCCAACACCTGGGCTAATGCCTGGTGTTGTTGGCCTGAAATCATTCTGATCATACGCTGAAGTAGACTCACTTGAGACAGAGCCAGAAATTTGGGTTACTCTTGGGTATAACTCTTGTTTCCCTGCCGAGGATCGGTGGTCACTAAGACTAATGGGACTTGGGGCCATAGCAGGTTGAGAACTTTCTGCATTTCCTGCCGCATTGTTATGGTGCAAGTTGATAGTATTGCTGCTGAAGTGCTTTTGTGAGTGCTCTTTGATGGCTGCAGCCTCTTGCTTTTTGATTGTCTTGATTTGCCTTCCTTCAGTTATTGGAAAGTACTGAATGGAGATGATTAGTACAAATAGAATAGCATATGTGCAAATATTTAGGGTTTGTGCCATTGCAAAACAAGATAGAGATTGGATATTTTTCGTAACTATTGGACAAGAGAAGAAGCTCAAGGGTTTAAGGTATGATAGTTTGAGATGGCTGAAGAATAGTTTAAGTTGTAGGAAACTGTAGTTACAGGAGGATGTGCTTACTTGGGACTATGGACTAATATAAGATGCAAGCTACCAAATGGATGCTAAGGTCTGGTTTCCAGGAAGGCATTTATAAGCCTAAAAAGTACGCACAATGACATTCCTCACCGCTACTTATTTCATATTAGAAATATGTGGGCTAAGATCATCAACTTGGACGGTTTATACACTATGTCATAGACATAGTTCAAAGGGTCCTCTTTCAGATGGAGTATACTATCTTGGAGATCCTCCAAATTCTGCAAGTTCCACTAGTATTGCTCTATTGTTTAATAAGTCATCAATAATGTGGCATAGTTTTCATAGTTGACTCCATATATAATAATAGGAAGAATGATCATTATATTAAACCGTCCTATCTTCATCATAGTTCCTATGAAGCTGAAATCCTGGTCAGTTAGAATACTTGAAACCGGTCCAACCTTTCAAATGTAGTGATAGTTTTGATCTCAAAACTCAAACTTCGCTTCTTTTAATCATGAAATTATGTCTAATAGTTTTACGAGTGTGCAGAACAATAGCCTCGATTGCAACTTCTCGCCTTTATTCAAAAGTTTGTTGCTTAACTGCATCCACTCATAATTTTAAGTCTATAAGCACGATACAAGTACTTCAATTTTAACAATTATTTTTTAGACAACCACTATTATCTTATATTGTAGGTTATACTACAGTGGCATTAATGATTACAGTAATACAAATGATGCAGGTATAAGTATGAACATTGCGGATGCAATTACAACAAATTGCGGCAAATATTTAATCTACAATTGAAGTTGCGATACTAATTTAAAAACTTGAGTCATATGATCATAACAACCACAATACTTGTTCTGCCCTTAATTCACGATTCAAGGTCTTGAATCCATCTATAGAAAGTTGCAGCCTGACACTTGATCTTTCATTGAAATGAAATGTCGCTATAATATTGTTTGAGAACGGCGAGGGCGGCGGTCTATTTAATCAATATTTTTGTCGAAAGAGTCTCAAAATATCGTCGGTTTCCCCCACCACCAAAATACACATAAATGATAGGGATTCTCATGTACTCTCCACTTAGAGATGTATAGTATTAAATGTTGATGGTTTGTACGCAAGCTCAGAGATCTTTCGGTCGACAAGTTCAAGTGAAACACATCTGTCCATTCCTTCATTGTTTGAAGTTCATTTTTAAAATGGTCTTGTAAACTTTCTAAATCGCTTGAATCATTACTAGCTGCTGAAAGTTAAAGATTCCTTATTGAGTGGTAACCAGAAGAAATTCAGTCCTTGATCAACTATTCTGTATATATACATTATATCGATGTTCAATGATTTGTAATTTAGTACATCAATTGCAAAGATTCTTTAACTAGACAGCTCAAATTGTTACTATTTAGTCTACCCTGAGTTTTTTTTTCCGATAAATCAGAACTTTATAAAAAATAAAACGTTATGTACAAGCAAGAACTACTAAAGATAATCTCGAAATACGCAAAAACAAAAAGGCATGCATCTAACTACCCTGCCAGCAATTACCCCAAAAACTACTAAAGATAATTTCGAAATACGCAAAAACAAAAAGGCATGCATCTAACTGCCCTGTCAGCAATTGCCCCAAATCAAAACTTAACCCATATCCTGCCAAAATAAAAAGTGACAAAATCAAACTCAAACCAAATACCACAAATACCCAAGTATACGCCAAGCAATAAAATACCAACAACTATCGCATTATATCAGCATATACCCAAAATACACTAGCTAAACTACAAACCAATCCCATAGACAATCACGACAGACCACACCCCTAGTTTTCATTTGATAAGTTGATATACTATTTAGTTGAAGTTTCATAAGTGCGTTCTCTTTGAAAATCTTGCATATAATCAATATATATATGCATTAAATAGAAAAATGATGGCTTGAAACCCTTTTCATAGTTAAGGTTTTACAACTTAAGTTTGTATTGCTTAGCAGTTTTTCGACAATCAGAGCACACGAGACCATATTGTCTTACATTCCTAGGTTACATTCCTAGTTGGCTAATTCCATTAGTTCACTTAATCTAAGCAAATTTCGTTAACAGTAAATCCACTATACTTAATTGCAGGCTTCAAGAACATGGTACGTGATTTGCCAGACAACTGACACTAACGGAAGAGGCAATTTGGTTGGTCCTTAAACCGGCCGAAATTAGACCCACATATAATTAATATTTAGTAGTAACATATTGAGGATTGATGTGACTTGAGGTATTTGGAGTTTTGTGTGGTGCTCTTTGACCACCATTTCTTTATCCTAAAATGTTTTTTATGTTGTTCCAAGTTGTCGGAGACTGCTGTCTTTTCTATCAATTAAAAAACAAGAAGTGCCAAATCGCAAATTTAGATCTCTACATAAAGGAATGCTCCATTGGCAGTCCCAGAAAGAAACTTGATGACTTTATTTAAAAGGTAGAAATCCCGAGAGCGGAAAAGAAATAATGAAGCATCGAAGAAACTTTTTCGGCGTGCATTATAGGCTAGGGTCAGGATGCTCCTTTAAGTTCTTCCCTCGGTGCAGCTCTACTCGGAAGAAACTAAAGAATTGACATTAAATTGATCTCATGTAATAGTTTAAGTTATTATGATAAAATAGTCATTTAATATAATATTAGAATCTTTGTGATCAAGTGGTCGTGAGTTTAAATCCTACCATCCACCTATTATTCAGCACAAGATAGAGTGAATCTATACAAGTTTCAAGCCTAAATAGCTTTCATTTGAGAGGATGTGTTAGTGAATATATAAAATCAATTAAGTTGGCCTCACATAATAGCTTAAGCTATTGTGGTGAAACGGTCATTTAACATGGTATCAGAACCTTTGTGATCAAGTAATCGGGAGTTCAAATTCTATCACCCACCTATTATTCAGCACAAGATAGAGTGAGCCTGTGCAAGTTTCAAGCCCAAAGGATTTTCAATTGAGGGAGTGTATTAGTAAATATATAAAACCAATTAAATTGGCCTCACACAACAGCTTAAGCTATTGTATTGAAACAGTCATTTAATAAGAATATGCCGCTAATTCCAGTCATGTACATTTTTGTAGGGCAGAAAGTCAAATAAAACAACTTCTTGTTAAAAGGGTTATGTTTTACTTCAACAACAGAACTTGTTTTTAGGGATCGAAAATACTTTGCAAAAAAGAATTCCGTTCATAAGAGTGTGATTGACTATTCTTTGATGGAGTTCTTACGCATTTCAATACAAAAAATCCGTTGAAAACCTTTTATTTACCTATTTATGTGTTTCTTGTTTTTATTTATTCTATGAATTGATTTTTTTTATATAAATTTTGTCTTTTAGAATTAAACTTAAGTTAAACAAATTAAATTTTGATGTAGTTTAAGCCTTTTTTTTAATAATTCCTTAGATATATTAAATACTTATTATACTTAAATATGATTTTCATCGACCAATAAAATTTAAATATTATTGAATATCTCGTTATATTTAATTGTGAATTTAATGAAACCCTCTCGTACTAATCATCATTAAATAGCTTTAACAATAATCAACAACTTAAATGTACATCAGTTAAAGAAGACAGTTTAATTTAGACAAAGGAAAACAATCATCTTTAAAGCATCATTTTATGTTAATCAAAGCATTTAAATGTTTTATTTAATGTACCAGAACATTATATTGGAAGTTAATTATTTTTAAATTTATCCAATTGTCTTTTATTTATGAGACTTGGCTTTGAGCCAAATACGAAATTTGAATAGCAGCTGAGCTGAGGTCAGGAGCCTTTTTAAAGTCCACAATTAAGTGCATTAAATCATTTGATAATTTCTAGAATTTAAGGACTATAATAAAAGGCTTAGAGGAAAAAAGTGACTAAGAATTAAGAGTCAAATAAATATACATTCCATATAATTCTAGAAAAACTCTACAATCTTTAAATTTCTCAAAAAGATTTTAAATTCTCAAAAGAACTCATTTTCATAAATTTCGGTTAAAAATAACAACGAAATATGCTAATATCAAATATTGTTTGCATGACAATTTAACATATTTTTTAAATTCGAACCAAACCAATTAAATCCATCTCAAATTAGTAATTTGTCATAATTGTTTTAAATTATTAATTTAAATCAAATTTAAGTAATTAAAATTGAGTTTAAAAATTGAATTGAATTATAATATTAGTGATATTTGATTATTTCATATATGGTGTTTATTATGTAATTGTTTAGTTATTATTTTTTGATTGAAGATTAAAGAAGTTTTTTTTCAAAAATTAAAAGCTAGGAGTTTATTTTTTAGAATTTTAAAATCTGAAAATTTTTATAAAGTTTTTAAGCTATAAAGAATGTCTATATCTTTTACTTGGAGACTTAAAATAAGGGTCAGGTATATTCCTTTGAGATTTTGTTGTGACGTGAAATTTTCATACCCACGAAATTTTCTGCTGTCTTGAATTCTCTAAACTCCTCGCAAATTTCTCCCTTGGAAGTGTCCGCGATCCAAACCCCACCTTCCTACAGTAAGAAACAATTTCAACGAATATGCTAGGGCTAATTGCCTCTAGGCAATTTATCAAAATACCTAAGGGTCCAAACTCCAAAGCTTCCGCACTCACACAAAGCCACTCTTTTTCCAGCATGCCTAGCAAAATAACCCACCCGTTTATAGACTTTGTACCTGAAAAAATCGCAAAATAAACACTAGGGATTTCAATTTTTTAGAGAAATTTGGAATAAACGAATGGGTTATTGTATTCATAAATGAAGATGGTATATATACCACCACTGTACATGATAATAAAATGGTGACTGCCACTATATAAAATGCAACCCAACTAAACAAAAATAAACCCTATCCAGTAGTCTATACAATACAGAATAAATATAGAGAAAAAGAAACATTTCTATAGCCTCCCCTCAAGGTGGTGCTTGGTGCCAATCACACAAGCCGAAATTGGACACCAAAAAAGAAAAAATCGGATCTGGTAAAGCCTTAGTAAAAATACATTTCTATAGCCTCCTCTCAAAGTGGTACTTGATGCCAATCACACAAGCCCAACTTGGACACAAAAAAAGAAAAAACCGGAGCTGGCAAAACCTTAGTAAACATATCCCCCAACTGAAACTTGGAGGGAATGTGTTGAGGAAGAGCAAAGCCCTGCTTGTATTTATCCTGAACCAGATGTCAATCAATTTCTAAATGCTTGGTCCATTCATAAAAAATAGGATTAGCAGTAATATGGGCACCAGCCAAATTGTCACACCACATAGGAATAGGAAATGAAATGGACAGTCTAAAATCAACCAACAAATAGGAAATCCATTGTAACTCATAGACCGTAGTAGAGAAGCTATGATATTCAGCCTCCGCGGAAGACCGAGAAATAGTAGATTGTTTCTTAGTCTTCCAAGAAATTATGACATTACCTAAAAATAAACAGAAACTTGCTAAGGATCTCCTACTAAAAGGGCATACAATCCAATCTGCATCACAAAATGCTTGTAGTGAACAGGAGTTATTGTAAGGAAAAAGTACACCTGTAGATGGAGACTGTTTTAGATACTTGAGCACATAAAGGATAGCTATCCAATGTTGTTCAGTAGGGGCCTGGACAAACTGACTCAACTGTTGAGTCACATGAGTAATATCTGGCCCGGTAAATCCAAGATAAAGGAGATGCCCAACTAGTCTTCGATACCTGTCTGGATGCATTAATAAAGGAGAGCTAGCATCATCAAAACGACAATGAGGAGATAAAGGAGTGGCTGCCCCTTTTGAACCTTTCAAACCTGTATCCTTGAGGATGTCCAACACAAATATTTTCTCTTATTTACATACAAGCCATTATCAGACCTAACAAGTTCCAATCCAACAAAATATTTTGTAAACCCCATATCTTTAATAGTAAACTAGTAATGTAAAATCCGCTTTACTTGTTGAATACAAGTTTTTGTTGGACTAATAATTAACACTTCATCAACATATACAATCATAGCAATATAATCAGCCCCTTCTGATTTAATAAAAAGACATGGATCATGAGCGAATTGCATAAAATTCTGTTGGCAAAGAGAAATAGTAAGCTCATGATTCCATTGGCGTGAAGCTTGCTTAAGACCATACAAAGACCTCTGCAAACGACATACTTGATTGGGGCCAGCTTTGGTATAAACTTGAGGAAGTAACATGTACAACTCCTTATTAATATAACTAGGTAAAAAAAACATTGTTTATGTCTAATTGATGTAAAGGCCACTCTTATGCAGTAGCAATAGCTATAAAAAATCTCACAGTAACCATCTTGGCAACTAGAGAAAAACAATCATTGTAATTAACCCCTTCAATTTGATTATAGCTTTTAGCTAATAACCTAGCCTTATATCTATCAATAGTCCCATCAGGTTTAAGTTTAGCTACTAACCTAGCTGATAGTCCCATAAGGTTTAAGTTTAACCTTATACACCAATTTAGAACCTATAGCCTTTTTACCCTTTGGTAAAGTTGTAAGGTCCCAAGTATGATTGCTATAAAGACCTGCCAACTCAGCCTCCATAGCAGACAACCAATTCGGATTAGTTTGATCTTGCTAAAAAGAATTAGGTTCCTCAAGATTATACACATTTGCTAAAAAGGATTGATAAGTTGAGTTAAGATGTGAGGAGATTAGAAAGGGACATTTGGGAAGTGTATGAGAAGAGGAATCAGGTACATTTGGAGAAGTATGATGAGCAATATTAGTAATAAATGCATGTGAAACAAAATCATTCAACCAATTTGGTCATTGGGTCACACGAATACTCCTCTAAATAAGAGCTGGACTCTGTGTAATATCAGTGGAACGAGGTGTATCAGATGAAGGTGGAACTGCTGAATTTGATGGACTAACAGTAAGAATTTTAGAAGATGATGATTCTTGAAATACAAAAGGTGTTAGAACATTTGGATTAGGTAAAGGAACTAATTCTGAATATGAAGGAATGGACTAAAATGGGAATATGTTCTCATAGAAAACAACATCCATAGAAATGAAAATATGATGATGTTGCATATCATAAAGTTTGTAAGCCTTTTGTCCTGAAGAATAACCAAGGAAAATAGATTTGAAAGCCCTAGAAGCAAACTTATCTTTAGGAGGAGATGTGTTGGAGAAATAACACAAGCAACCAAAACTTCTAAAAAAATTGTAATTGAGTTCTTTGTGAAATAGAACAAAATAAGGCGACTTCCAATTAAGAACAGGAGTTGGAAGTCTATTGATGATATATATGGTTGTTAAAATTGAATCTCCCAAAACTGCTTTGGCAAATGGGATTGAAACATAAGGGCTTTAGTAGTTTGTAATAAATGTCGATGTTTTCATTCAACAACTCCATTTCGCTGTGGAGTGTAAGGAGAGGTTTTTTTGGTGTATAATTCCATAGTTGACAAGAATTTCTTGACAACTATGACTCAGGAATTCTGTTCCATTATCTATTATGATGATTTTAATTGTAGCATGAAATTGATTTTTAACAAGTTTAAGGAATTTTTCTAAGAAGGTAGATGTTTGACTTTTGTATTTGAGTAAATAGGTCTAGGTTGTTCTAGAAACGTCATCTACTATGGTAAAAATGTAGTGAGCTCCACTGATTAACCCCTGCTTATAAGGATTATAAAGATCTATATGCAACGGTTCAAACCATGCAAATGTACTAATACTGCTCTTAAGAAAAGGAAGTCTAGTTTGTTTAGAAAAATGACATATATCACAAGGTTGTTCAAAAAATTTCATATCATTGAAAGAATGTTGCAACTATTTCATTATAGTAAGGGATGGATGATCCAATCTTTGGTGCCAAAAACCATCAAGAATAACATTATGACAACGTACTGGCTTATTTGAATTATTATCTAAAAGTGTGGTGTAAGGAAAAATGGTGTTTTTTTTAAATGAATAATTTTCAAGAACCTATAGTCCTGCATTTAACTTTCCAACTGCTAAGACCTCATCAGTCACAAGCTCATGCAGAACATAAAAGGTTGCAGAAAAGGAAAATTTGGTAAGAGATTGACAAGCTAGTTTATTCATAGAAAGTAGGTTATATTTGAACGAAGGTACATGTAAAGAGGATGATAGACAAAGATTATCACAAAGAATAATATCCCCTGTGAAATCTGCTATCTTAATTGTGCCATCTGGTAGGTGAACAGGAGTGAATTTAACAACTGGTCTAGGTTTATCAAACAAACTTAGATTATGGTACATATGGTTTGAAGCACCTGTGTCTATTATCCAAGAACCACATTCAATTGAACTAGCTGAACTAAAACAATGGTTGAGAATGCTACCTGCAAAGTCATTATAGTGTGCGAAATTAATGACATCTCCACCCTTATCTGTTATTTGGATTTGCTTGCCTTTGCTTTTCAAAAAACGCTCGATACCTTGTTGAATCATTGTAGCCATGTCTTGCTTCCAGACTGGTTCTTTTGTACCCCTCTCCATTGGATAATCCAAAGGTGAGTCAATCATATTCACAAACTCCTTATTTGTATATCCTCCTTTCTTATCTTTAGAACTTTTATACTAATCTGGATACCCATGGATCTTGAAGCAGGTATCTCTTGTATGTCGTTTCATCTTGCAAAAATCACATAACATATCCTCCTTGTTAAATTGTTTCTTAGAAACACCTTTGCTAGCCCCTTTTGCATTACTATTACTAGAATTACGCACCATCATAGCACTAGTTGTATACTCAGCAAAGGTAATGTTAACCTCAAGTTGTTTTTCAACCCTAACCACCATCGCATAAGCCTTATTTACATAAGGCAAAGGTTCCATCACAAGTATTTGACTCTGAATAGCATCATACTCTTCATTCAATCCCATAAGAAATTGTACTAATCGATCATTATCCCCAAAATCAACTAACTGCTTTAGGGATTCATATGAACAATGTTTTAGAGCTACACATAAACACTACGGGATGGGAGCCAAATAGTTTAGTTTATCCCACAAACGTTTGAGTTTAGTGAAATACTTGGAAATAAATAGGTCCCTTTGAGAAATCGAACTGATTTCTCTCTTGATCTAATAAAACAACGAGCCATTACACTCTCCGTACCGCCGCTCTAGTTCTTTCTAAAAATCTTGAGTCAAAATTGTTTACAAAAAAGACTCCACGAAGTCTTTAGGGATGGCGTTAAGAATCCATGATGTTGTTGGATCGCGTACGGTCCGAGTATTCACAATACGCTGCGGAAAAGACCATACAAGAACATGACGTATAATCGAAA
>JAOTAX010116012.1:0-24377 GCA_025629825.1 Erythroxylum guanchezii | reverse complement strand
ACTCGTATACAAGGAGGGCTAGACGTAAAATAATAACTTAGAGGGCTCCAAATTAGATTCTAACCGTTGGATGTCAATATGTAAGACTCAGGAACAACATACTAAAGTTTCGTCCCGATCAGTGATCGTTTTGTCATCGATCGAGACTAGAGAAAGTTTCTATATGAACGTTTTCTCTCTTCTGAGCACTTTTTTCTTTAGCACAAAAAAATCTTGAAATCATCACCAATATATGACGTAATTCAAATTCGTATACAAGGAAAGATAGACAGAAAAAAAACTATGTTATAGAGCTCTAAATCAGATTCTAACAATTGTATGTCCAGATACAAGACTCAGGAACAACATATTAAAATTTCATACCGAACAGAGATCATTTGGTCAACGATCGAGGCTAGAGCAAATTTTCATATAAACTTTTTCTCTTCTCTGGGCACTTTTCTATTTGGCACAAAAAATCTAATAATCATCACCAATATAAGACATAATACAAACTCGTATACAAGGACGGCTAGACATAAAATACTAAGTTAGGGAGCTCCAAATAAGATTCTAACCTTTGGATATCAGGATGCAAGGCATAGAAACAACATACTAAAATGTCGTCCTGAGCAGTGATCGTTTGGTCATCGATCGAGACTAGACCAAATTTTGATATAAAGATTTTCTCTCTTTTGGGAACTTTTCTCTTTTGCCCAAAAAAATCTAATAACCATCACCAATATATGATATAATACAAACCCGTATACAAGGATGGCTAGACAAAAAAAACTAAGTTAGAGAGCTCCAAATCAGATTCGAACCATTGGATACTAAGACGCAAGAATCTGGAACAATATACTAAATTTCGTCCCGATCAAATATTGTCTAGTCAGCGATCGAGACTAGAGCAAATTTTGATATGAACTTTTTTCTCTCTTTTGAGCACTTTTCTCCTTGGCGCAAAAAAAGTTAATAATCATCACCAATATATGACATAAAAAAAACTTGTATGCAAGGAGAGCTAGACAGAAAATACAATGTTAGAGAGCTTCAAATTGGATTCTAACCGTTGAATGTCAAGATGCAAAACTTAGCAACAACATACTAAAATTTCGTCACGATTAGAAATCGTTTGGTAATCGATCGAGGCTAGAGTAAATTTTCATATGAACGCTTTCTCTCTTCTAGGTAATAATCATCACCAATATATGGCATAATACAAACTCGTATACAAGAAGGGCCAGACAGAAAATACTATATTAGGGTGCTCTAAATCAGATTCTAACTATTAGACAGCAAGATACACGACTCAGGAACAAAATACTAAAATTTCGTGAAGGTCAGAAGTCGTTTGGTCATCGATCGAGACTACAACAAATTTTGATATGAACATTTTCTATCTTCTGGGCAATTTTCTCCTTGGTGCAAAAAGATCTAATAATGATCACCAATATATGACATAATACAAACTCGTATACAAAGAGAACTAGACAGAAAATACTATGTTAGAGAGCCCTAAATCAGATTCTAACCGTTGGATATCAAGATGAAGGACTCAGGAACAACATACTAATATTTAGTCACGATCAGAAATCGTTTGGTAATTGATCAAGACTAGAGCAAATTTTGATATGAATGTTTTCTCCCTTTTGGACAATTTTCTTTGTGGCACAAAAAAATCTAATAATCATCGCCAATATATGGCATAATACAAACTCATATACAAGGGGGACTAGATAAAAAAACTATGATAGAGAGCTCCAAATCAGATTCTAACCGTTGGATGTCAAGATCCAAGACTCAGGAACAACATACTAAAATTTCATCCTGATCAGAAATCGTTCGGTCATCGATCGAGACTAGAGCAAATTTTTATATGAATGTTTTCTGTCTTCTGGGTATTTTTCTCTTTGGCACAAAAAATCTAATAATCATCACCAATATATGACATATTACAAACTTGTATACAAGGAGGGCTAGACAGAAAATACTAAGTTAGATAGCTCCGAATTAGATTCTAACAGTTGGATGTCAAGATGCAAGACTCGGGAACAACATATTAAGGTTTCATCCCGATCAGAGATCGTTTGGGCATTAATCGAGACTAGAGCAAATTTTGATGTGAATATTTTTCTCTCTTCTGGACACTTATCCCTTTGGCACAAAAAAATCTAATAATCAGATAGAAAATACTATGTTATAAAGTCCCAAATCAGATTCTAACCGTTGGATGTCAAGATGCAAGACTCAAGAACAACATAATAAAATTTAGTCACGATCAGAAATCGTTTGGTCATTAATCGACATTAAAGCAAATTTTGATATGAATGTTTTCTCCCTTCTGGGCAATTTTCACTGTGACACAAAAAATTCTAATAATCATCACCAATATATGACATAATAAAAACTCGTATACCGGGAGGGCTACACAGAAAATACTAAGTTAAAGAGCTCCAAATCAGATTCTAACCATTGGACGCCAAGATGCAAGAATCAGGAACAACATACAAAAATTTCTTCCCTATTAGAGGTTATTTGGTCATCGATCGAGACTAGACCAAATTTTGATATGAAAGTTTTCACTCTTCTGGGCAATTTTCACTTTGGAAAAAAAATCTAATAATCATCACCATTATATGACATAATACAAACTCGTATACAAGGAGAGCTAGATGGAAAATACTATGTTAGGGAGCTCCAAATTAGATTCTATCCGTTGGATGTCAAGAAGCAAATTTTGACATGAATCTTTTCTGTCTTCTTGGCAATTTTCTCTTTAGCATAAAAAAATCTAATAATCATCACCAATATATGCAAAAATAAGAACTTGTATTAAAGGAGGGCTGGACAGAAACTACTAAGCTAGGGAGCTCCAAATCAGATTCTAAACGTTGGATGTCAAGATGCAAGACTCAGAAATAACATAATAAAATTTTGACCCGATCAGCAATCGTTCGGTCATCGATCGAGACTAGAGCAAATTTTGATATGAACATTTTCTCTTTTCTAGGCACTTTTCTTTTTGACACAAAAAATTTATAATAATCATCACCAATATATGACATAGTACAAACTCATATACAACGAGAGCTAGACAGAAAATACTAAGTTAGAGAGTTCCAAATTAGATTCTACTTGTTAGACACCTAGATGCAAGGCTTAGGAACAACATACTAAAATTTCATCCCGATCAGAGATCGTTTGGTCATCGATCAACACTAGATAAAATTTTGATACGAACATTTTCTTTCTTCTGGGCACTTTTCTCTTTGGCACAAAAAAATCTAATAATCATCACCAATATATGACATAATACAAACTCGGATACAAATAGGGCTAGATAGAAACAAGATACTAAAATTTCATCCCGATCAGAGATCGCTTGGTCATCGATCGAGACTAGAGCAAATTTTGATATGAACGTTTTCTCTCTTCTGGGCAATTTCCTATTTAGCACAAAAAAATATAATAATCATCACCAATATATGTCATAATACGAACTAGTATACAAGGATGGCTAGACAGAATACACACTATTATACAAAGAGGGCTAGACAGAAAATAGTAAGTTAGATAGCTCCAAATTAGATTCTAGCCGTTGGATGTTAAGATATAAGACTCAGGAACAACATACTAAAATTTTGTCCCGATAAGAGATCTTTTGGTTATCAATCGATACTAGAGCAAAAACTATGTTAGAAAGCTCCAAATCAGATTGTAACCGTTAGATGTCAAGAGGCAAGGCTCAAGAATAACTTTTTTGGCACAATTTTTTTATGAATATTTTCTTTCTTATGGGCACAATTTTTTGGCCACAAAAACATCTAATAATCATCACCAATATATGAGAAAATAAGAACTCGTATACAAGGAGGGCTAGACAGAGAATACTATGTTATAGAGCTCTAAATCAATTTCTAACCGTCAGATGTCAAGATGCAAGACTCAGAAACAACATACTAAAATTTCGTCCTAATCAGATATCGTTTGGTCATCGATCGAGACTAGAGCAAATTTTGATATGAAAGTTTTCTCTCTTCTGGGCACTTTCACTTTGGCCCAAAAAAATCTAATAATCATCACCAATATATGATATAATATATACTCATATATACGGAGGGCTAAACAGAAAATACTATGTTAGAGAGCACCAAATCAGATTCTAACCGTTGGATGTCAAGAGACAAGACTCAAGAACAGCATGCGAATATTTCATCTCGATCAGAGGTCGTTTGGTAATCGATCGAGGCTTGAGCAAAATTTGATATGAGCATTTTCTCTCTCCTGGGCACCCCTCTCTTTTGCAAAAAAATATCTAATAATCATCACCAATATATAACATAATGCAATCCCGTATACAAGGAGGGCTAGATAGAAAAAATTAAGTTTGAGTGCTCCAAATCAGCTTCTAACCGTTAGATGTCAAGATGCAAGACTCAGGAACAACATACTAAAATTTTGTCCCAATCAGAGATCGTTTGGTCATCGATCAAGACTAAAGAAAATTTTGATATGAACATTTTCTCTCTTCTGGGCAATTTTGTCTTTCCCACAAAAAAATATAATAATCATCCCCATTATATGACATGATAGAAACTCATATACAAGGAGGTTTAGACAGAAAATACTATGCTAGAGAGCTCCAAATCAGAGTCTAACCGTCGGATGTCAAGAGGCAAGACTCAAGAAAAACATACTAATATTTAATCCCGATCAGAGGTAGTTTAGTAATCGATCGAGGAGCAAATTTTGATATGAACGTTTTTACGTTTGGGCACCTTTCTCTTTGGCAAAAAAAATTCTAATAATCATCACCTATATATGACATATACAAACTCGTATACAAGGAGGACTAGACAGAAAATACTAAGTTAGAGAGCTCCAAATCAGATTCTAACCGTTGGATGATAAGATGCACGACTCAGGAACAACATACTAAAATTTTGTCCCGATCAGAGATCGTTAGTTAATTTATCAAGACTATAGTAAATTTTGATATGAACATTTTCTCCCTTTTGGGCACTTTTCTCTTTAGCACAAAAAAATCTAATAATCATCACTAATATATGACATAATACAAAGTCAGATATAAGGAGGGCTAGAAAAAAAATACTAAGTTGGAGAGCCTCAAATCAGATTCTAACCGTTGTATGTTAAGATGCAAGACTCAGGAACAATAAACTAAAAATTTGCCCCGATCAGAGATCGTTTGGTCTTCGACCGACACTAGAGCAAATTTTGATACGAACATTTTCTCTTTCTGGGCAATTTTCTCTTTGGCACAAAAAATCTAATAATCGTCACCAATATAAGACTAAATACGAACTCGTATACAAGGAGAGCTAGACAGAAAATACTAAGTTAGAGAGCTATATAATAGATTCTAACCGTTGGATGTCAAGATGTAAGACTCAGGAACAACAAACGAAAATTTCAACCCGATTAGAGATCGTTTGGTCATCGATCTAGAATAGAGCAAATTTTGATATGAACGTTTTCTCTCTTTTGGGCAATTTTCTCTTTGGCACAAAAAAATCTAATAATCATCACCAACATATGACATAAAACAAACTCTTATGCAAGGAGGGCTAGACATAAAATATTATGTTAAAGAGCTCCAAATCAGATTTTACCTGTTAGATGGAAGATGCAAGACTCAGGAATAACATACTAAAATTTTGTCCCGATAAGAGACTGTTTGGTCGTCAATCGAGACTAAGGCAAATTTTGATAAGGGCGTTTTCTCTATACAGGGCACTTTTCTCTTTAGCACAAAAAAATCTAATATTCATCACCAATATATGTCATATTACAAACTCGTATACAAGGAGGGCTAGACAGAAAATACTATGTTAGAAAGCTCTAATTCAAATTCTAACAGTTGGATGTCTAGATGCAAGACTAAAGTCTAGATGCAAGACTAAGGAACAATATACTAAAATTTCAACCTGATCAGTGATCGTTTGGTCATCGACCGAGCCTATAGCAAATTTTGATATGAACTTTTTCTCTATTCGGGGTACTTTTCTCTTTGGCACAACAAAATCTAATAATCATCACCAATACATGACAAATACAAACTCGTATATAAGGAGGGCTAGACAGAAAATAATAACTTAGAGAACTCCAAATTATATTCTAACTGTTGGATGTCAAGATGCACGACTCAGGAACAACATACTAAAATTTCGTTCCGATCAGAAATCGTTTGGTTATCGATCGAGACTAGAGAAAATTTTTATGTTAACATTTTCTCTCTTCTAGGCACTCTTCTCTTTGGCACAAAAAAAATATAATAATCATCACCAACATATAACATAATACAAACTCATGTACGAGGAGGCTACACAGAAAATACTAAGTTAGAGAGCTCCAAATCAGATTCTAACCGTTAGATGACAAGATGCACGACTCAGGAACAACATACTAAAATTTCGTCTCGATCAGAGATCATTGGTTAATTTATCAAGACTATAGTAAATTTTGATATGAACATTTTCTCCCTTCTGAGCACTTTTCTCTTTAGCACAAAAAAATCTAATAATTATCACTAATATATGACATAATACAAACTCGTATATATTGAGGGCTAGACAAAAAATACTAAGTTGGAGAGCCCCAAATCAGATTCTAACTGTTGTATATCAAGATGCAAGACTCAGGAACAATAAACTAAAAATTTGTCCCGATTAGAGATCGTTTGGTCTTCAATCGACAATAGAGAAAAATTTGATATGAACGTTTTCTCTTTTTTGGGCAATTTTCTCTTTGACACAGAAAAATCTAATAATCGTCACCAATATAAGACTAAATACGAACTCGTATACAAGAAGGGCTAGACATAAAATACTAAGTTAGAGAGCTACATATTAGATTCTAACCGTTAAATGTCAAGATGCAAGACTCAGAAATAACAAACTAAAATTTCAACCTGATTAGAGATCGTTTAGTCATCGATCTAGAATAGGGCAAATTTTGATATGAACGTTTTCTCTCTCTTGGTCAATTTTCTCTTTGGCATAGAAAATTCTAATAATCATCACCAACATATGACATAAAACAAACTCTTATTCAAAGAGGGCTAGACAGAAAATATTATGTTAAAGAGCTCCAAATCAGATTTTAGCCGTTAGATGGAAGATGCAAGACTCAGAAATAACATACTTAAATTTTGTCTCGATAAGAGACGGTTTGGTCATCGATCGAGACTAAAGCAAATTTTGATAAGAGTGTTTTCTCTTTACAGGGCACTTTTCTCTTTAGCACAAAAAAATCTAATATTCATCACCAATATAAGAAATATTCATCACCAATACAAACTCGTATACAAGGAAGGCTAGATAGAAAATACTATGTTAAAGAGCTCCAATTTAGATTCTAACAGTTGGATGTCTAGATGCAAGACTAAGGAAAAATATACTAAAATTTCATCCCCATCAGTGATCGGTTGGTCATTGACCGAGCCTAGAGAAAATTTCGATATGAACTTTTTCTCTATTCAGGGTACTTTTCTCTTTCGCACAACAAAATCTAATAATCATCAGCAATATATGACATAATACAAACTCGTATATAAGGAGGGCTAGACAAAAAATAATAACTTAGAGAACTCCAAATTAGATTCTAACTGTTGGATGTCAAGATGCATGACTCAAGAACAACATACTAAAATTTCATCCCGATCAGAAATCGTTTGGTTATCGATCGAGACTAGAGAAAATTTTTATATTAACATTTTCTCTCTTCTAGGCACTTTTCTCTTTGGCACAAAAAAATCCAATAATCATCACCAACATATAACATAATACAAACTTATATACGAGGAGGCTAGACAGAAAATACTAAGTTAGAGAGCTCCAAATCAGATTCTAACCATTGGATGTCAAAATGCAAGACTCAGGAACAACATACTAAAATTTCGTCCCGATCAGAGATCGTTTCGTTATCGATCGAGACTAGAGCAAATTTTGATATGAAAGTTTTCTCTCTTCTGGGCACATTCTCTTTGGCCAAAAAAAATCTAATAATTATCACCAATATATGACATAATAGAAACTCATATACATAGAGGGCTAGATAGAAAATACTATGTTAGAGTGCACCAAATCAGATTCTAACCGTTGCATGTCAAGAGACAAGACTCAAGAATAGCATGCTATTATTTCATCTCAACCAGAAGTCGTTTGGTAATCGATCGGGGCTTGAGCAAATTTTGATACGAACATTTTCTCTCTCCTAGGCATCTTTTTCTTTTGCACAAAAATAGATAATAATCATCACCAATATATGACGTAATGCAAACTCATATATAAGTAGATCTAGATATAAAAAACTAAGTTTGAGTGCTCCAAATCAGCTTCTAACCGTTGGAAGTCAAGATGTAAGACTCAGGAATAACATACTAAAATTTTGTCCAAATCAGAGATCCTTTGGTCATCGATTAACACTAGAGAGCTCCAAATCAGATTCTAATCGTCGGATGTCAAGAGGCAAGACTCAAGAACAATATACTAATATTTAATCTCAATTAGAGGTCGTTTGGTAATCGTTCGAGGCTTGAGCAAATTTTGATATGAACGTTTTCTCTCTTCCGCGCACTTTTCTCTTTGGCACAAAAAATCTAATAATCGTCACCAACATAAAACATAATACAAACTCATTTACAAGGAGGCTAGCCAAAAAAAATACTATGTTAGAGAGCTCCAAATCAGATTCTAACCGTTAGATGTCAAGGTGTAAGACTCAGGAACAACATACTAAAATTTCGTCCCGACCAGAGATCGTTTGGTTATCGATCGAGAGTAGTGCAAATTTTTATATGACATAACACAAACTCGTGCACAAGGAGGGCTATACAGAAAATACTAAGGTAGATAGCTCGAAATCATATTCTAACCGTTAGATATCAAGATGCAAGACTCAAGGAAAACATACTAAAATTTCGTCCTGATTAGAGATTGTTTGGCCATCGATCACGACTGGAGCAAATTTTGATATGAACGTTTTCTCTTTCACATAAAAAAATCTAATAATCATCACCAATATATGACATAATACAAACTCGTATATAAGGGGGCTAGGCAGAAAATACTATGTTATAGAGCCCCAAATCAAATTCTAACCATTGGATGTGAAGATGCAAGACTTAGGAACAACATACTAAAATTTCGTCAAGATCAGAGATTGTTTGGTCATCGATCGAGACTAGAGCAAATTTTCATATAAACGTTTTCTTTCTTCTGGGCACTTTTCTCTTTGGCACAAAAAAATTTAATAATAATCACCAATAAATGTCATAATACAAGTTCGTATATAAGGAGGGCTACACAGAAAATACTATATTAGAGAGCTCCAGATCAAATTCTAACCGTTGGATGCCAAGATGCAAGACTTAGGAACAACATACTAAGATTTCTTCTCGATCAGAGATCGTTCGGTCATCGATCGAGTCTAGAGCAAATTTTGACATGAACGTTTTCTCTCTTCTGGGCACTTTTCTCTTTGGCATAAATTTTTTTTATAATCATCACCAATATATGACATAATACAAGCTCATTTACAAGGAAGGCTAGACAGAAAATTCTAAGTTATGACCTCCAAATCAGATTCCAACCGACAGAAGTCAAGTTGTAAGCCTCAGGAACAACATACTAAAATTTTGTCCCGATCAGAGATCGTTTGGTCATTGATCGAGGCTATAGCAAATTTTGATATGAACATTTTCTCTCTTCTGGCATTTTTCTCTTTGGCACAAAAAAATTTAAAAATCATCACCAATATATGACATAATGCAAACTCATATACAAGGAGGGCTCGACAGAAAATTCTAGGTTAGAGAGGTTCAATTTAGATTCTAACCGATGGATGTCAATATGTAAGACTCAGGAACAACATATCAAAATTTGGTCATGATCGAAAATCGTTTAGTCATGGATCAAGATCAGAGTAAATTTTGATATGAACATTTTCTCCCTTCTGGGCAAATTTATCTTTGGCACAAAAAAAATCTAACAATCATCACCAATATATAACATAATTCAAACTCGTATATAAGGAGGGCTACCAAAAAATATTAAATTAGAGAGCTCCAAATCAGATTCTAACCGTTGGATGTCAACATGCAAGATTTATGAACAACATATTAAAAATTCGTCCCGATCAGAGGTCGTTTTGATATCGATCGAGACCAGAGCAAATTTTGATATGAACGTTTTCTATCTTCCAGCTACTTTTCTCTTTATCACAAAAAAATCTAGGAATCATCGCCAATATATGACATAATACAAACTCGTATACAAGTAGGGCTACACAAAAAATATTAAGTTAGAGAGCTTCAAATCAGATTTTAACCGTTGGATGTCAAGATACAAGATTCATAAACAACATACAAAAATTTCGTCCCGATTAGAGATCGTTTGGTCATCGATTGAGATCAGAGTAAGTTTTGATATGAACATTTTCTTTCTTCCAGGCACTTTTCTCTTTATCACAAAAAAATCTAAGAATTATCACCATTATATGACATAATACAAACTCGTATACAAGTAGGGCTACACCAAAAATATTAAGTTAGAGAGCTCCACATCAGATTCTAACCGTTGGATGTCAAGATGCAAGACTCAGGAACAACATATCAAAATTTGGTCTTGATAAAAAATCATTTAGTCGTTGATCGAGACCAGAGTAAATTTTGATATGAACGTTTTCTCCCTTCTGGGAAAATTTATCTTTGGCACAAAAAAATCTAACAATTATCACCAATATATTGTTAATACAAACTCGTATATAAGGAGAGCTACACAAAAAATATTAAGTTAGAGAACTTCAAATTAGATTCCAGTCGATGGATGTCAACATGCAAGATTCATAAACAACATACTAAAAATTAGTCCCGATCAGAGATTGTTTGGTCATCCATCGAGACCAGAGCAAATTTTGATATGAACATTTTCTCTCTTCTGGGCAATTTTCTCTTTGGCTCAAAAAATCTAATAGTCATCACCAATATATAACAAAATAAGAACTCATATACATGGAGGGCTAGACAAAAAATACTAAGTTAGAGAGCTCCACATCAGATTCTAACCGTTGGATGTCAAGATGCAAGACTCAGGAACCTACTAAAATTTCATCTTGATCAGAGATCGTTTGGTCATTGATAGAGACAAGAGAAAATTTTGATATGAAATCATCACCAATTTATGAAAAAATACGAACTCGTATACAAAGAGAGCAAGACAGAAAATATTAAGTTATGGAGTTCCAAATCAGATTCTAACCGTTGGATGTCAAGATGCAAGATTCATGAAAAACATAATAAAATTTTGTCCCGATCAGAGATCGTTTGCTCTTTGATAGAAACTAGAATAAACTTTGATTTGAACGTTTTCTCTCTTCTGAGCACTTTTCTCTTTGGCACAAAATAATCTAATAATCATCACCAATATATGACATAATACAAGCTCGTATGCAGGGAGGGTTAGAAAAAAATACTAAATTAGAGAATTCAAAATTAGATTATAACTGTTGGATGTCATGATGTAAGACTCAGGAACAACATACTAAAATTTCGTCCTGAACAAAAACCGTTTTGTCATCGATCGAGACTAGAGCAAATTCTGATATGAACGTTTTCTCCATTCTGGGCAATTTTCTCTTTGGCACAAAAAAATCTAATAATTATTACCAATATATAACATAATACAAACTCGTATATAAGGAGGGCTATACAAAAAAATATTAAGTTAGAGAACTGCAAATCAGATTCCATCCAATGGATGTCAAGATGCAAGATTTATGAACAACATATTAAAAATTCGTCCCGATCAGAGATTGTTTGACCTCGATCAAGACTATAGCAAATTTTGATATGAACGTTTTCTCTCTTCTGGGCAATTTTCTCTTTGGCACAAAAAAAATCTAAGAATCATCACCAATATATGACATAATACAAACTCGTATACAAGGAGAGCTACACAAAAAATATTAAGTTAGAGAACACCAAATCATATTCCATCCGATGGATGTCAAGACGCAAGATTTATGAACAACATACTAAAAATTTGTCTTGACCAGAGATCGTTTGAACATCGATCGAGACTATAGAAAATTTTGATATGAACGTTTTCTCTCTTCTGGGAATTTTGTCTTTGGCACAAAATTCTAATAATCATGACCAATATATGACAAAATACCAACTCATATACAAGCAGGGCTAGACAGAATATACTAAGTTAGAGAGCTCCAAATCAGATTCTAACCGTTAGATGTCAAAATGTAAGATTCATGAACAACATACTAAAATTTCGTCCTGATCAGAGATCGTTTGGTTATAGATTAAGAATAGAGCAAATTCTGATATGAACGTTTTCTCTCTTCTGGGCAATTTTCTCATTAACACACAAAAATCTAATAATTATCACCAATATATGACAAAATACGAACTCGTATACAAGGAGGACTAGACAGAAAATACTAAGTTAGTGAGCTCCAAAAAAGATTCTAACTGTTGGATGTCAAGACGCAAGACTTAGGAGCAGCGTACTAAAATTTTGTCCCGATCAGAGATCGTTTGGTCATCGATCGAGGCTAGAGCAAATTTTGATATGAACGTTTTCTCTCTTCTTGGCACTTTTCTCTTTGGCTCAAAAAATCTAATAATCATCACCAATATATAACAAAATACGAACTCATATACAAGGAGGGTTAGACAAAAAATACTAAGTTAGAGAGCTCCACAATAGATTCTAACCGTTGGATGTCAAGATGCAAGACTCAGGAAAAACATACTAAATTTTCATCTCAATCAGAGATGGTTTGGTCATCGATTGAGACTGAGAAAATTTTGATATGAAAGTTTTCTCTCTTATAGGCACTTTTTTCTTTGTCACAAAAAAAATCTAATAATCATCACCAATTTATGACAAAATATGAACTCGTATACAAGGAGGGCTAGGCAGAAAATAATAAGTTATGGAGCTCCAAATCAGATTCTAACCGTTGGAGGTCAAGATGCAAGGTTCATGAAAAACATACTAAAATTTTGTCCCGATTAGAGATCGTTTGGTGTTCGATCGAGACTAGAATAAACTTTGACATGAACGTTTTCTCTCTTCTGGACACTTTTCTCTTTGGCATAAAATAATATAATAATCGTCATCAATATATATGACATTATACAACCTCGTATACGGGGAGGGTTAGACAGAAAATACTAAGTTAGAGAATTCAAAATAAGATTCTAACTGTTGGATGTCAAGATATAAGACTCAGGAACAACATACTAAAATTTCGTCTTGATCAAAAATCGTTTTCTCATCGATCGATACTAGAGCAAATTTTGATATGAACGTTTTCTCCATTTTGGGCAATTTTCTCTTTGGCACAAAAAAAATCTAATAATTATTACCAATATATAACATAATACAAACTCGTATATAAGGAGGGCTACACAAAAAATATTAAGTTAGAGAACTGCGAATCAGATTCCATCCGATGGATGTCAAGATGCAAGATTTATGAACAACATACTAAAAATTTGTCCCGATCAGAGATTGTTTGACCTCGATCAAGCCTAGAGCAAATTTTGATATGAACGTTTTCTCTCTTTTTGGAAATTTTCTCTTTGGCTAAAAAAATCTAATAATCATCACCAATATATAACAAAATACGAACTCATATACAAGGAGGGCGAGACAGAAAGTACTAAGTTAGAGAGCTGCACAACAGATTCTAACCGTTGGATGTCAAGATGCAAGACTCAGGAAAAACATACTAAAATTTCATCTCAATCTGAGATCGTTTGGTCATCGATTGAGAATAGAGAAAATTTTGATATGAACGTTTTCTCTCTTCTAGGCACTTTTTTCTTTGTCACAAAAAAAATCTAATAATCATCACCAATTTATGACAAAATACGAACTCGTATACAAGGAGGGTTAGACAGAAAATAATAAGTTATGGAGCTCCAAATCAGATTCTAACCGTTGGAGGTCAAGATGCAAGATTCATGAAAAACATACTTAAATTTTGTCCCGATTAGAGATCGTTTGGTGTTCGATCGACACTAGAATAAACTTTGACATGAACGTTTTCTCTCTTCTGGACACTTTTCTCTTTGGCATAAAATAATCTAATAAACATCACCAATATATGACATTATACAACCTCGTATATAGGGAGGGTTAGACAGAAAAAACTAAGTTAGAGAATTCAAAATAAGATTCTAACTGTTGGATGTCAAGATGTAAGACTCAGGAACAACATACTAAAATTTCGTCTTGATCAAAAATCGTTTTGTCATCGATCGAGACTAGAGAAAATTTTTATATGAACGTTTTCTCCATTCTGGGAAATTTTCTCTTTGGCACAAAAAAATCTAATAATTATTACCAATATATAACATAATACAAACTTGTATATAAGGAGGGCTATACAAAAAAATATTAAGTTAGAGAACTGCAAATCAGAATCCATGAATGGATGTCAAGATGCAAGATTTATGAACAACATACTAAAAATTCGTCCGGATCAGAGATTGTTTGACCTCGATCTAGACTAGAGCAAATTTTGATATGAACGTTTTCTCTCTTCTTGGCAATTTTCTCTTTGGCTAAAAAAATCTAATAATCATCACCAATATATAACAAAATACGAACTCATATACAAGGAGGGCGAGACAGAAAGTACTAAGTTAGAGAGCTGCACAACAGATTCTAACCGTTGGATGTCAAGATGCAAGACTCAGGAAAAACATACTAAAATTTCATCTCAATCTGAGATCGTTTGGTCATCGATTGAGAATAGAGAAAATTTTGATATGAACGTTTTCTCTCTTCTAGGCACTTTTTTCTTTGTCACAAAAAAAATCTAATAATCATCACCAATTTATGACAAAATACGAATTCGTATACGAGGAAGGCTAGACAAAAAATAATAAGTTATGGAGCTCCAAATCATATTGTAACCTTTGGATGTCCAGATGCAAGATTCATGAAAAACCTACTAAAATTTTGTCCCGATTAGAGATCGTTTGGTCTTCGATCGAGACTAGAATAAACTTTGACATGAACGTTTTCTCTCTTCTGGACACTTTTCTCTTTGGCACAAAATAATCTAATAATCATTAACAATATATGACATTATACAAGCTCGTATACAGGGAGGGTTAGACAGAAAATGCTATGTTAGAGAATTCAAAAAAAATTCTAACCGTTGGATGTCAAGATGTAAGACTCAGTAACAACATACTAAAATTTCGTCTTGATCACAAATCATTTTTGTCATCGATCGAGACTAGAGCAAATTTTGATATGAACGTTTTCTCCATTCTGGGCAATTTTCTCTTTGGCACAAAAAAAATCTAATAATTTTTACCAATATATAACATAATACAAACTCGTATATAAGGAGGGCTAGACAAAAAAAAATTAAGTTAGAGAACTGTAAATCAGATTCCATCCGATGGATGTCAAGATGTAAGATTTATAAACAACATACTAAAAATTTGTCCCGATCAGAGATTGTTTGAACTCGATCAAGACTAGAGCAAATTTTCATATGAACGTTTTCTCTCTTCTGGGCAATTTTCTCTTCGGCACAAAAAAAATATAAGAATCATCACTAGTATATGACATAATAGAAACTCATATACAAGGAGGGCTATACAAAAAATATTAAGTTAGAGAACACCAAATCATATTCCATCCGATGGATGTCAAGACGCAAGATTTATGAACAACATACTAAAAATTCGTCCCGACTAGAGATCATTTGGACATCAATCGAGACTATATCAAATTTTGATATGAACGTTTTCTCTCTTCTGGGCAATTTTGTCTTTGGCACAAAAATCTAATAATCATCACCAATATATGACAAAATATTAACTCATATACAAGAAGGTCTAGACAGAATATACTAAGTTAGAGAGCTCCAAATCAGATTCTAACCGTTAGATTTCAAGATGCAAGATTCATGAACAACATACAAAAATTTCGTCACGATCCGAGATCGTTTGGTCATCGATCGACATTATAGAAAATTTTGATATGAACGTTTTCTCTTTTCTAGGCACTTTTCTCTTTGGCGCAAAAAATCTAAGAATCATCACCAATATAGGACATAATACAAACTCCTATACAAGGAGGGCTACACAAAAAATATTAAGTTAGAGAACTCTAAATCAGATTCCAACCGACTGATGTCAAGATGCAAGATTCATGAACAACATAATAAAAATTCGTCACAATCAGAGATCGTTTGATCATCGATCGAGACTAGAGCAAATTTTGATATGAACGTTTTCTCTCTTCTAGGCAATTTTCTCTTCACAAAAAATCTAATAATCATCACCAATATATGACAAAATACGAACTCATATATAAGGTGAGCTAGACAGAAAATATTCAGTTAGAGAGATTCAAATCAGATTCTAACCGTTGAATGTCAAGATGCAAGATTCATGAATAACATACAAAAATTTCGTCCCGATCAGAGTTCATTTAGTCATTGATTGAGACTAGAGTAAATTTTGATACGAATGTTTTCTCTCTTCTGGGCAATTTTCTTTTTGGAACAAAAAAATCTAATAATCATCACCAATATATGAAAAAATATGAACTCGTATGCAAGAAAGGCTAGATAGAAAATACTAATTTAGAGAGCTCAAAATCAGATTCTAACAATTTGATGTCAAGATGTAGGACTAAAGAACAACATACTAAAATTTTGTCCCGATCAGACATCGTTTGGTCATCGATCGAGAATAGAGCAAATTTTCATATGAACGTTTTCTCTCTTCTGGTCACTTTTCTCTTTGGCACAAAAAAATTTTATAATCATCACCAATATATGACATAATACAAACTTGTATACAAGGAGGGCTAGACAGAAAATACTAAGTTAAAGAGTTGCAAATCAGATTCTAACCGTTATAAGTCAAGATGCAAGCCTCAGGAGCAACGTACTAAAATTTTGTCTCGATCAGAGATCGTTTCGTTATCGATCGAGGCTAAAGCAAATTTTGATATGAACGTTTTCTCTCTTTTGGCACTTTTCTCTTTGTCACAACAAAATCTAAAAATCATCACCAATATATGACAAAATATAAACTCGTATAGAAAGAGGGCTACCCAAAAAATATTAAGTTAGAGAACTCTAAATCAGATTCCAACCAATTGATGTCAAGATGCAAGATTCATGAACAATTTAATAAAAATTCGCCACGATCAGAGATCATTTGATCATCGATCGAGACTAGAGGAAATTTTGATATGAACGTTTTCTCTCTTCTGGGCAATTTTCTCTTTGGCAAAAAAAATCTAATAATCATCACTAATAAATGACAAAATATCAACTCATATATAAGGAGGGCTAGACAGAAAATATTAAGTTAGAGAGCTCCAAATTAGATTATAATCGTTTGATGTCAAGATGCAAGATTCATGAACAACATACAAAAATTTCGTACCGATCAGAGATCGTTTAGTCATCGATTGAGACTAGAGTATATTTTGATATGAATGTTTTCCCTCTTCGGGGCAATTTTCTCTTTGGCACAAAAAATCTAATAATCATCACCAATATATGACAAAATACGAACTCGTATGCAAGAAAGGTTAGACAGAAAATACTAAGTTAAAGAGCTCCAAATCAGATTCTAACAATTTGATGTCAGGATGTAGGACTAAAGAACAACATACTAAAATTTTGTCTCAATCAGAGATCATTTGGTCATCGAACGAGAATAGAGAAAATTTTGATAAGAACGTTTTCTCTATTCTGGTCACTTTTTTCTTTGGCACAAAAAAATTTTGTAATCATCACCAATATATGACATAATACAAGGTCGTATACAAGGAGGGCTAGACAGAAAATACTAAGTTAAAGAGCTACAAATCAGATTCTAACCGTTATAGGTTAAGATGCAAGCCTCAGGAACAACATACTAAAATTTCGGCCCGATCAGAGTTCTTTTTGTCATCGATCGAGGTTATAACAAATTTTGATATGAACGTTTTATCTCTTCTGGCAATTTTCTCTTTGGCACATCAAAATCTAAAAATCATCACCAATATATGAGAAAATACAAACTCGTATAGAAAGAGGGCTAGATAGAAAATACTAAGTTAAAGAGCTCCAAATCAGATTCTAACCCTTGGATGTCAAGATGTAAGGCTTAGGAACAACATACTAAAATTTCGTCTTGATCAGAGATCGTTTGGTCATCGATCTAGACTAGAGAAAATTTTGATATGACATAACACAAACTCGTATACAAAGAGGGCCAGACAGAAAATACTAAATTAGTTAGCTCCAAATCAGATTCTAATCAGTTTGGTCTTTGAACGAAACTAAAGAAAATTTTGATATGAACGTTTTCTCCCTTTTGAGCAATTTTTTATTTGGCATAAAAAAATCTAATAATCATCATCAATATATATCATAATACAAACTCGAATATAAGGAGGGCTAGAAAGAAAATACTAAGTTAGATAGCTCCATATCAAATTCTAACTGTTTGATGTCAAGATGCATGATTAATGAAAAACATACTAAAATTTCGTCCTGATCAGAGATTACTCAGTAATCGATCGAGACCAGAGCAAATTTTGATGTAAAAGTTTTCTCTCTTCTAGCCAATTTTCTTTTTGGCACAAAAAAATCTAATAATCATCACCAATATATGACAAAATACGAAGTCGTATACAAGGAGGGCTAGACAGAAATTACTAAGTTGGAGAGCTCCATATCCGATTCTAACCATTGGATGTCAAGATGCATGATTCATGAACAACATACTAAAACTTCGTCCCGATCAAATTTGATGTGAACGTTTTCTCTCTTCTGGGCAATTTTTTCTTTGGAACAAAAAAATCTAATAATCATCACCAATATATGACAAAAAATGAAGTCGTATACAAAGAGGCCTAGACAGAAAAAACTAAGTTAGATAGCTTCAAATCAGAAACTAGCCTTTGGATGTCAAGATGCAAGACTCAGGAACATCATACTAAAATTTCATCCTGATCAGAGATCGTTTGGTCATCGATCGGGAATAGAACAAATTTTGACGTGAACGTTTTCTCTCTTCTGGGCAATTTTCTCTTTCAACAAAAAAATCTAATAATCATCACCAATATATGAAAAAATACGAACTCGTATACAAGGAGCGCTATACAGAAAATACCAAGTTGGAGAGCTCCATATCAGATTCTAATCGTTGGATGTCAAGATGCATGATCCATGAGCAACATACAAAAAAGGCTCTAGTCTCGATCATCGATCGAGACTAGAGCAAAATTTGATGTGAACGTTTTCTCTCTTCTGGGCAATTTTCTCTTTGGCACAAAAAAATATAATAATCATCACCAATATATGACAAAATACGAACTCGCATATAAGGAGGGCTAGACAGAAAATACTAAGTTGGGGAGCAGCATATCAGATTCTAACCGTTGGATGTCAAGATGCATAATTCATGAACAACGTACTAAAATTTCGTCCCAATCAAAGATTGTTGAGTCATCGATCGAGACTAGAGCAAATTTTGATGTGAACATTTTCTCTTTTCTGGGCAATTTTCTCTTTGACATAAAAAAATCTAATAAACATCACCAATATATGACAAAATACGGACTCGTATACAAGGAGGGCTAGACAGAAAATACTAAGTTGGAGAGCTCCATATAAAATTCTAATAGTTGGATGTGAACATGCATGATTCATGAACAACACACGAAAATTGTTTCTCGATCAGAGATCGTTCGGTCATCGATCTGGACTATAGCAAATTTTGATGTGAACGTTTTATCTTTTCTGGTCAATTTTCTCTTTGGAACAAAAAAATCTAATAATCATTAGCAATATATGACAAAATACGAACTCGTATACAAGGGGGCTAGCCAGAAAATACGAAGTTAGAGAGCTCCATATCAAATTCTAACCATTGGATGTCAAGATGCATGATTTATGAACAACATACTAAAATTTCGTCCTGATCAGAGATCATTCGTCCATCGATCGAGACTAGAGAAAATTTTGATGTGAAAGTTTTCTCTCTTCTGGCAATTTTCTCTTTGGCACAAAAAAAATCTAATAATCGTCACCAATATATGACAGAATATGAACTCGTATACAAGGAGGGCTAGACAGAAAATACTAAGATGGAGAGCTCCATATCGTATTCTAACAATTGGATGTTAAGATGCATGATTCATGAAAAACTGACTAAAATTTTGTCCCGATCAGAGTTCGTTTGATCATGGATCGAGACTAGTGCAAATTTTGATATGAATGTTTTCTATCTTCTGGGCAATTTTTGGCACCAAAAAAATCTAATAATCATCACCAATATATGACAAAAAACGACCTCGTATACAAGTAGGCGTAGACAGAAAATACTAAGTTAGATAGGTCAAAATTGGGAACTAACCATTGGATGTCAACATGTAAGACTCAAAAACAACATACTAAAATTTCATCACGATCAGAGGTCGTTTGGTCATCGATCGACGCTAGAGCAAATTTTGATATGAAGTTTTCTTTCTTCTGATCGCTTTTCTCTTTCGCAAAAAAAAATCTACCAACCATAACAAATATATCACATAATACAAACTCATATACAAGAAGGGCTAGACAAAAAAATACTATGTTAGAGAGCTCCAAATTAGATTCAAACCGTTGGATGCCAAGATGCAAGACTCAGGAACAACATACTAAAACTTCTTCCCGATTAGAGGTCGTTTGGTCATTGATCGAGACTAGAGCAAATTTTTATATGAACATTTTCTCTCTTTTGGGCACTTTTTTCTTTGGCACAAAATATCTAATAATCATTACCAATATGTTACAAAATACGAACTCGTATACAAGGAGGGCTAGACAGAAAATACTAAGTTAGAGAGCTCAAAATTAGATTCTAACTGTTGGATGTTAAGAGGTAAGACTCAGGAACAATATAGTAAAATTTCGTCTCGATTAAAAATCGTTTGATGTGAACGTTTTCACTCTTCTGGGCAATTTTCTCTTTGGCACAAAAAAATCTAATAATCATCACCAATATATGACAAAATACGAACACGTATACAAAGAGAGCTAGACAAAAAATACTAAGTTAAAGGGCTACAAATCATATTCTAATCGTTGAATGTCAAGACGCATGATTCATGAACAACATACTAAAATTTCGTCACGATCAGAGATCGTTTGGTCATCGATCAAGACTAGAGCAAATTTTCATATGAACGTTTTCTCTCTTCTGGGCAATTTTCTCTTTGGGACAAAAAAATCTAATAATCATCACCAATATATGACAAAATAAGAACTCTTATACAAGGAGGGCTAGACAGAAAATACTAAGTTGAAGAGCTCAATATCAGATTCTATCCGTTGGATGTAAAGATGCATGATTCATGAACAACATACTAAAATTTCGTCCAGATCAGAGATCGTTCGGTCATCGATCGAGACTAGAGTAAATTTAGATGTGAATGTTTTCTCTCTTCTGGCAATTTTATCTTTGGCACAAAAATATCTAATAATCGTCACCAATATATGACGAAATATGAACTCGTATACAAGGAGGGCTAGACAGAAAATACTAAGTTGGAGAGCTCCATATCAGATTCTAACCGTTGGATATCAAGATGCATGATTCATGAACAACAAACTAAAATTTTGTCCTGATCAGAGATTGTTCGGTCATCGATCGAAACTAGAGCAAATTTTGATGTGAATGTTTTCTCTTCTAGACAATTTTCTGTTTGACACAAAAAAATCTAATAATCATCACCAATACATGACAAAATACGAACTCGTACACAAGGAGGGCTAGACAGAAAATACTAAGTTGGAGAGCTCAATATCAGATTCTAACCGTTGGATGTCAAGATGCATAATTCATGAACACTATACTAAAATTTCGTCCCGATCAGAGATCTTTCGGTCATCGATCGAAACTAGAGCAAATTTTGATGTGAACGTTTTCTCTCTTCTGGCAATTTTCTCTTTGGCACAAAAAATCTAACAATCGTCACTAATATATGACAAAATACGAACTCTTATACAAAGAGCGCTAGATAGAAAATACTAAGTTGAAGAGCTCCATATCAGATTCTAACTGTTGAATGTCAAGATGCATGATTCATGAATAACATACAAAAATTTCGTCCCGATTAGAGATCGTTTAGTCATCGATCAAGATTAGAACAAATTCTGATGTGAACGTTTTATCTCTTTTGGGCAATTTTCTCTTTGGCACAAAAAAATGTAATAATAATCAACAATATATGACATAATACAAACTCGCATACAAAGAAGGCTAGACAGAAAATACTAAGTTAGAGAGCTCCAAATCAGATTCTAACCGTTAGATGTCAAGATGCAAGGCTCAGGAATATCATACTAAAATTTCGTCCCGATCAGAGATCGTTTGGTGATCGATCGAGACTAGAGCAAATTTAGTTATTAACGTCTTCTCTCTTTTAGGCACTTTTCTCTTTGGCCAAAAAAAAGTCTAATAATCATCACCAATATATGACATAATACAAACTTGTATATAAGGAGGGCTAGATAGAAACTATTATGTTAGATAGCTTCAAATCAGATTCTAACCATTGGATGTCAAGAGGCAAAACTCAGAAACAACATACTAAAATTTTGTCTCGATCAGAGAACGTTTATTAATCGATCGAGGCTTAAATAAATTTTGATATGAACGTGTTCTCTCTTCTGGGCACCATTCTATTTTCCCCAAAAAAATAAAATAATCATTACCAATATATGACATAATACAACCTCGTATACAAAGAGGGCTAGACAAAAAATACTAAGTTAGAGAGCTTCAAATCAGATTCTAACCGTTGGATGTCAATATGCAAGACTCAGGAACATTATACTAAAATTTCTTCACGATTAGAGATCATTTGTTAATCGATCAAGACTTGAGCAAATGTTCATATGAGCATTTTCTTTCTTTTAGGCTCTTTTCTCTTTTGCACAAAAAAATCTATTAATCACCACCAATATATGACATAATACAAATACAAGGAGGCTAGAAAGAAAATACTATGCTAGAGAACTCCAAATCAGAATCTAACCGTCGGATGTCAAGAGGAAAAACTCAAAAATAACATATTAATATTTCATCTCAATCAAAGGTCGTTTGGTAATCGATCGAGGCTTGAACAAATTTTGATATGAACGTTCTCTCTCTTTTGGGCAATTTTCTTCTCGATTAGAGATCGTTTGGTTATTGATCAAAACTAGAGCAAATTTTTATATGAACGTTTTCCCTCTTCTGAGTACTTTTCTCTTTGGCACAAAAAAATCTAAAAATCATCACCAATATATGACATAATACAGGCTCATATATAGGGAGGGTTACACAGAAAATACTAAGTTAGAGAGCTCTAAATCAGATTCTAACCGTTGGATATCAAAATGTAAGACTTAGGAACAACATACTAAAATTTTGTCTTGATCAAAAATCGTTTGGTCATTGATCGAGAATAGAGCAAATTTTGATATGAACGTTTTCTCCCTTCTAGGCAATTTTCTCTTTGGCACAAACAAAATCTGATAATCATTACCAATATATAAAATAATACAAACTCGTATATAAGGAGGGCTGTACAGAAAATACAAAGTTAGATAGCTCCAAATCAGATTCTAACCGTTGAATGTCAAGATGAAAGACTCAGGAACAACATCCTAAAATTTTGTCCCGATCAGAAATCGTTTGGTCATCGATTAAGACTAGAGAAAATTTTGATATGAGTGTTTTCTCTCTTCTGGGCACTTTTCTCTTTGGCACAAAAAAGTCAAATAATCATCACCAATATATGACATAATAAAAACTCCTATACAACGAGAGCTAGATAGAAAATACTATGTTAGAGAGCTCCAAATTAGATTCTAACTGTTGGATGTCAAGATGCAAGACTCAGGAACAACATACTAAAATTTCGTGTTGATCAGAGATCGTTTGGTTATTGATCGAGACTAGACCAAATTTGATATGAACGTTTTCTCTCTTCTGAGCATTTTTCCCTTTGACTCAAAAGAATCTAATAATCATCACTAATATATGACATAATACAATCTCGTATACAATGAGGGCTAGAAAGAAAATGCTAAGTTAGAGAGCTCCAAATTAGATTCTAATCGTTGGATGTCAAGATGCAAGACTAAGTAATAACATATTAAAATTTCGTCCCGATCTGAAATCGTTTGGTCATCGATCGGGACTAGAACAAATTTTTATATGAACGTTTTCTCTCTTCTAGGCACTTTTCTCTTTGGCATAAAAAAATCTAGTAATCATCACCAACATATAACATAATACAAACTCGTATACAAGGAGGGCTAGACAGAAAATACTAAGTTAGAGAGCT
>JAOTAX010115991.1:0-24387 GCA_025629825.1 Erythroxylum guanchezii | reverse complement strand
TGGTTGTGTCATTTTTAAATGGGTTGGTGATAAATTTGATGGTTAAGTAAAATGATTTCTAAAGAAGCTAAATGTTCTGTATATAATTGATGTAATTGCTGAGCTACTTGTAAATGCTCCTGATAAGGTCTTCTTCCTATTGGATTAATTCCAACAAAACTAACATAATTAATTCGAGTTTCATTATACTGAATTTCTTCTAAATATTGTGATATTTGATTTTGTGTAACTATTATTTATTCTTCTATATTAGTACAAATAGGGCAAGTCATTTCAAATTATTAGTTCGAAAGATTTGTTGCCATAAATCCTGAAAAGTTTTTTCCATAAATGATATAAACATGATTCTAAATAGCAATTATGAGTACAGGTATATAAGAAATCACATATATCTTCTGGATGAACATAAATTTGAACTAATAATAAGTAAAAAAATTAAAGGCTGAATATACATAAAACATAAAAGTAAATGGATTAAATAATCAATGAAACAACATATGCAAACTGAATCTATAGTCATAATTAATCAATTAGTTGACTAATTTGTTGTGGGGATTCTTTTCTATCCCTTTTAACTTAATCAAAAATATATTGAGCTTGAGCTAATAATTGTCGTGACTCTAGTAAAAGTCGATAATTATTGTGTTGTTTAGCTATTTCTATTGAGTGTTTATACAGCTGCATATATTGTAACTGTTCTTCTTCAATCTGATAATAGACATGAATTAATTGTTTAAGCATGTGTTTTATTTCAAAATACATTATTACACTTAATCAATTAGCTGGTTGATTAGAGATAAATATAATCGTAGAGAATGGTACAATATTGTTTTAAGTTCATTGATTAATTCAATGAGTCTAGATGTATCCTGCATAATACTAAGTGCAACTTGTTTGATTTCTTCTGAATAGATGGGATCTTGATAGGTTGTATAGGCTTGCTTGTTACGAGCAGCATACTTGATGAGAAGTGAGTCTAAGTTGTTGTCTTTAGCATAAGTTTCTGAGAAGAGTGCTTTGAGTGCGCGTTTTTGTTCAGAATAACTATTAGCCATATTGAAGAACTGAATATTTAAAATGAATCAATTAGATTGAAAAAGATGAATAAAAGATTAAATAAAAGGTTGAATAAAAGGTGATGAAGCTAAATAATTCAAACACTTATTTAACTGCATACCGTTTCTGTTTCCGCTAAACACTAATCCTTAAGCTGAATGCGAGAGGAGAGATGAGCAAACAAGTGATTGTTTATTTAGTTCATGAAGAACTCGAATGCTCGGACACTACATTTATAGGATAATAAAAGGACTAAAGGCCAAAATAAGGAGGCCAACTGAATTATCTAAAGAAAAAGTGAAAGTAAAAGATTCGTCCTTCTGACTAAATTTAAAGATAAAGAAAAAGAAAAAACAAAGATGTTGTACAATAATTTACATCTTTTGGTCACCTCATGGGACCTACCTACATTTTGCTTTGTTTGGTGCTTTGTCCGCTTCTTTTGTTTTATTCTTCAATGATAGGAGTGTCGTCGGTTGTGTCCTTCTCTTGACTGACTGCTTTAGTGGTAGATGGACAGTATAGATATTTGTGCTCTGTATATTCTCTGGGTTGTTTACAGATGGCGTATTTTTATGAGTCAGAGAGATTTGTAAAGATACCATCCATATGAGTAAAAGCCTGACAAAATGTTGTAGAATGTGAATTGCATCTTGATTGATAGGTGTTTTGTATGAAGAGACCATGATCATCTGAGGTCCTTTATAATTAATTTTGAGCATTGAATCATTGTCGATGCGGTTGCATTGATTGAAAACTCCTTCTAAACAATTGAGCTTGATTTGATTAATAGTGTCCCACTAGAATTCATGTCTAGGAGGTTCTTCTAATGTTGGATAAATGCCGTTGCTAATTCCAATCTAAAGATAGGCAATCCTTTGTAGTCTAATAGTTGCATTGGTGGTAGAATCCACTTCTTCAAAGATCAGATAACTGCTATAAATCTTAATAAATATTTCACTATCTTTAGCAAAACAATCCTTATAGTTTTAATTGTTTGAGTAAATCCAACTGGGAAATCTGCTAGTATTCATAGATCTTATAGATAGATTGTATCGATTAATCCACTTTGGAAAAATAAATAAATGGTTAATGAATCATCTCTAGGAAAGATAATGGCTTTGGGTCCATACCTTTCGCGATTCTGTGGATAATATTGGAAAATTTTCATTTGTTCGTTCCATTCATTGAGTGTTTGAAAGCAATCACAAAACATTTCTGATGTGAGAACTCTTGCTTCTTCTTGTAATGATTTGGAGGGAAGTGCATGAATTCTTTTTAAATCAATTACTTTACCAAGAGTCTGCATGTTTGATGGAATGCTTGAGGTGTTTGTGAGTACTGTCTTATATTGAGGTCGTAGTAGGGGATGCTTGAATTCAGATAGTGCCTTTTCTGCTTCTGCTCTGGTGGAGAAACTTTTTATGCAGTATTCCTTTTTTGCCTGTAATATGTATTGCTGATTGATGCCATTATTCATAAATGCCTGACATTGGTCCATTATAGATGACATATACCTTTGATTTCTTTTGATCTTGCTGTCTGGGGCTTAATTCCTTTGGTGGTGGTTGTGGAATGGTTGGAGTTGGTGTTTTTGGTCGAGGAGGTGCATAAACTGATTTAGGTGGGATAGATGCTAAAGGTTCTAGTGTTGATTCTTTTGATGATGTTGTTGTTGGTATAGGGATTTCGAGAGGGGAATTGTCACGATCCTTAAGAAGAGTAATGGTAGTTCTAAGGCGGTTAATTTCTTTGGTAACAATGCTAATTTTGTGTTGTAGGTCTATACGCTCCGTTTCCTTCTGAATCAATGTATCGTCTAATTGTTTGGGTACTGTTTCCATTCGCGAGTGAGTATATCTGCAAGGAAATTATTAGTAGACTTAATGTATTGAATCATACAATTGTATTGATTCAATTCCAACTGCCATCGAATGAGACGACCTTGATTATAATTTGATTTAATGTTGTATCTAATGAATCCACATAAATACTTTGACTCCGTTTGAATTGTAAATTCAACCGGAAGTAGATCTATGCGCTATTTTCTCAATGTTTTGAGACAAGCCAATGTTTCCTTTTCATGTATTGGATACTTGAACTTAATGGGATTGAACGTCCCATTTATATACTTGTAGAGTAAATACTTCTTTTGATTGGGTGGTTGTGCCAAAAGGAGCATCCTACCCATGTATCTATACTTGCATTAATCTGAACAAGTAATGTATCATTTGGAAGATAATTATAAAGAGTTGGTAAATCATTACATAACTCCTTCAGGCGTTGAACAGCTTCAGTGTCTTGTATCATCCAATTCCATTGATTCTTTGAGCTACATTTGAGTTGTAACACTTTTCGTTCTTTTGCTAATTCTTTTAGAAATCCTTGATCAGAAATATAATTCAATAATCCAAGAAATTGTTGAACCTGACTCTTATTGATTAATTGATCAGGAAATAGTTGAAAATTTTTGAGAATATTGGGTTGTAATTTTAAATACCCTTGGTGAAATTCGATACGTAAATATTCAATAGTTTGCTATGCGGTTCTAACCTTCTTTTGACTCAAAATTAATCCTTTTTCTTTACATCATTGTAATACAATTCTGACCTTTTTCAAACGGTCAAGTTTATCTTCATTGGCATAAATAATAATATCATCAATATGAACAAATGTAAATTCTTCTAATCCTTCTAAATTGTTATCCATAAATCTTTGATAGATACTAGGTGCCTGTTTTAATCCAAAAGGTAAAACATTCCATTGATAATGTTTCTGAGGGGGACAAGTAAATGCTCTGGTGGAGAAACTTTTATGTAGTATTCCTTTTTTTCCTGTAATATGTATTGTTGCTTGATGTCATTGTTTATAAATGCCTGACATTGGTCCATTGTAGATGACATATACCTTTGATTCCTTTTGATCTTGCTGTCTAGGACTTAATTCCTTTGGTGGTGGTTGTGGAATGGTTGGAGTTGGTGTTTTTGGTCGAGGAGGTGTATTCCCGAGTGAGTATATCTACAAGGAAATTATTAGTAGACTTAATGTATTGAATCATACAATTGTATTGATTCAATTCCAACTGCCATCGAATGAGACAACCTTGATTATAATTTGATTTAATGTTGTATCTAATGAATCCACATAAATACTTTGAGTCCGTTTGAATTGTAAATTCAACCGGAAGTAGATCTATGCGCCATTTTCTCAATGTTTTGAGACAAGCCAATGTTTTCTTTTCATGTTTTAGATACTTTAACTCAGTGGGATTGAATGTCCCATTTATATACTTGCAGAGTAAATACTTCTTTTGATTGGGTGGTTGTGCCAAAAGGCATCCTGCCCACATATCTATACTTACATCAATCTAAACAAGTAATGTATCCTTTGGAAGATAATTATAAATAGTTGGTAAATCCTTACATAACTCCTTCAGGCATTGAACAACTTGAGTGTCTTGAATCGTCCAATTCCATTGATTCTTTGAGCTACATTTGAGTTGTAACACTTTTCGTTCTTTTGCTAATTCTTTTAGAAATCCTTGAGCAGAAATATAATTCAATAATCCAAGAAATTGTTGAACCCAAGTCTTATTGATTAATTGATCAGGAAATAGTTGTAATTTTTTGAGAATATTGGGTTGTAATTTTAAATATCCTTGGTGAAATTCGATACCTAAATATTCAATAGTTTGCTGTGCGATTCTAGCCTTCTTTTGACTCAAAATTAATCCTTTTTCTTTACATCGTTGTAATACAATTCTGACCTTTTTCAAATGGTCAAGTTTATCTTTGGTAATTTGTATGCATCTCCTATAGCTGCATCATTTAATTTTTTATAATTAATCACCATACGTCTTTTTCCTCTTTTTTGTTCAACTGAATTGTTTACGTAAAAAGCTGGTGCAGAATGTTTACTAGTACTTGGGCTAATTAGTTGTTTTTCTAAAAGCTCATTACATTCATGAATAAATTATTGTACATCTTACTATGTATAAGGGATATTATTGTGTATATTAATTTCTTGCGTGGGATCTTTTAATCGTATTTCTACTAATTCTTTATTTTGGTTTTTAATTGGATCTAAAGGACTCTCGCTACAAACTTCATTTAACAAAGTATCTATTTCTAATTGGATAGACATATTATTGAGAAGATAGAAGTGTAATGAATCTAACTTACCAGTAATTGCTTTCAACTGTTGGTAATAAGTTGTATGATAGATAGGAATTTTTAAAATGATTGACTTTTGATTGATGGTTTTGATATTAGGGGTTCTTAAAGTGATATAATGTAAATACTGATAAAATGGATTATATAATTTAAGCAAATTATTTCCTAAAATTAATGGTAATCCTGATTCTTGTTGATAAATGGTAGGGACTGAAAATGTATAATTTTCAATTATTAAGTGATTATAATAACTAACATACCAGATAAATTTAAAACTTCCATCAGCGATTCTAATCTGTAAAGGTTTATCTATTTTTCCCAAGTGGTTAATAATTGTTTTGAGGCTATACATATAGTGGCTCCTGTGTCTATATAAGCATTAGCTCTTTTATTATGAATTACAACTTGAATAAAGGTTGTATTTGGATTTAATTGATGATTCAGATGAGTCTGTTTAAAATTCAGATTCATAATAATATATGGAAGAAATGGTAGAATCTGTATTATAGTCTGATTTAACTAGTTCTAATTGATGGTGAGTAGCCGAAGCTAAAATGTGAAACTTATTTTTATATTGTTGTTGTGTTTTCTTGGGGCAGTGTTATGTCCTTTTTCTTTACAAATCCAGCATCTACAAGTTTTCTTCTTTTGCGGGCAATATTCGGAAATGGGTTTGAATTGTCTACATTTTCTTCTTCAAAATTGTTTTCGTTTATATGGATAAAATGGTTTTCATTTAAAATATTAAGATGGATATTTCTTCCAACGATATGGTTTTTTAGAATACTTTCTTCGTTTATATGTTTTTTGTGTAAGTTTTTCACATCCGTATTGTTGAGGGACTTCTGCATTCTTTGCACAACATGATTGTATATTTTGATGTTTCAATGTCTTTTTAAGTTTGCTTTCTAAACATTGCTTGGCTAATAATTCTTGTGTAACTAATATTGCTCCGCCTAAATTATATGCTATTGTATAATTGGTAGTTTTGTCGTGAAATCTTTGTTCAACTTTTATATTCATAGGATAGGGTAACTTTTGAATAAAATTATGAATATACATTTCTTGTTCATTTCTTGCTAATTTATAATAATATTTTTTAAATTCACAAATATAATTTTCTAAATGACAGATATCACAATTTCTTATATTGTTTAAATGTCATAAGGCTTTTAATCTATCAGCTATAGCTGCTTCTTTATGGAGTACTATATCTTTTCCTAAAAATTCTTTATAAATTTCACTAGCTATAACATGAAATGTAGCTACATCTGTAACACCTCACTCCTGCAGGACCCGAACCCGACATCGTGGATGATATCTGAATCTGTGCCCTATGAGGGTAGTGTGCTAGAGCACTCAATCATTCAAAAATCGGTATAACTTTTTTTTGAAACCACAAACATAATATGCGAAAATCGATACTCAATTCAGGACCACTTTCCTTCATAAACAATTTCAATCAACACAATACAATCAACAAAATTTTCAATAGCCATTTGGGCCCTTTCACAAATAAAAAATACTTTAGTCATTTCAGAATACAAATTTATACAAAAAAAATTGCGAAAAGTATAATTCAATACAAAATAGAGAAATGTAATGCAGACGCGAACTGATCCCGACCTCTATCCATCACTTGAATGCTGTAGGTATACTCCCGTTGGCCTAACAGGGTATTCTTTTGATCCTGAAAAATATTTGCAAATTTTGGATGAGTTTTGCGAACTCAATGAGTGACCATCATCGATGGCTCACCCATTCACATAACGCATAATTCACATTTTACATTTAATTCACTTAATCATTCATATTATGCTTATGCAGTGCACATGAGACTCTCTTTCCATTTGTTACTTTGTTGTGACCGAGTGCCTAAACTGTCCTATGTAAGGCTCATTGATAATTGTCCCTTATCTGCTTGAGGGTATATAGGGCTCATTAAATGTTGAGCTTGAGGCTCTGATTGACTTTTGAGCTCGAAGCTTATTTTCACTCGTTGAGCTTTAAGCTCTGATCGATGACTACTCTGGTCACAACAGCCGTTAAGTTTCATGCATTCATGAGATGGAATGCATCAATCACATTTTCATGATCCCATTCAATAATATTCACATATCATCATACCGCAATCTGGCATTCAACATTTAGTTGACAATTCAGACTTTCATTCATATGAAAATGCACATTAGAACACATTTAACAATCACTTTAAGTTCACATAATTCATCCAATTCACATTGAAGTAGCACTTCAATATCTAAGTCAAACATCACAATCATCAGACCTCCTGTCCAGAAATCAACATAATCAATCGCATTTACACAATCATTCAGTAGTCAATTATTACAAAAATTCAAATAACAAACAATGAAGTAAGACCATCTCGGTCTACTCATAGTACACTCCAGATTAGCATTTGCTTCCAAATTCTTAGAACACCTGAATGCGGACACTTGACCTGCACAACCCATTTATGCAAGACAAATATTGCACACTCATCAATAATTGCACACGTATAAGCATTTATTTATGCACAATTGTATAAATGGACTATGTATAATGCATGCTCAATGACAATCCCGGATATATGTTCATATTATGTTCATTCCCATTCCAGAATTCATATATATCTAATTGAACTTAGATTTACACTTCATTTGTACATGATTATTCTAAATTCTCCTTTCAATCTTTACCCTTTTCATGTGTCTAGCTTATTATCATAATATCCAATTCTCATTCATAATTTAGCAAATCAAACATATACACACACTTAGGCACATCGCCCATTTACACAATAACCATAAATATATTACGCACCTAGTTTGCTTGCAAAACTCCAAGTCAAGGTTGTCTTTCCCCTTGTTCTTAGGTAGGATTCTCTTAGTTTCCTAAAACAAACCAAATCTCATTTAGTAGGAATCCACTTAAAAATCTCACAATACAACATCACTAAAATTGATTCTAGAATATTTAAACCAAGCATTTTCTAAACTTCATGAATTAGAATCCTTCCAAAAATCTAAAAGATTCAAAATGATCCAAAATGATCTTACCTTGATTCTTCACCAAATGAAGAGATCTTTAGCTCAAATGGAAGCTCTTTCCTTCCTCTTCCTTTTTCTCTTCTTGAACAGCTCAAAGTCTTTCTTGAAGACTAAAAAGAATTAAACCCTAGCTCAACTCTCTTCTTTTTCTCTCAAACCACCAAACTCTCTTTCTCTTTCTTTCTCATTTTCGTTATTCTCTTCTACTTATCCTTCCATTCACGTTTTTCTTCTTCACTTATAAGTAAGACAACACTTTTTCTTCCAATTACGCCCTTAATGATTGAGAATTGTCCCATTTGCCCTTCTATTTATATCTTATGTCTTTTATACTTAAGTGTCTTGCCAACAGTACCCTTGAACAATCTAAACTAACACTTTCCTCTAGAAAAATGTCCCCCATTATCTTAAGTTTCTAATGACACCAAAATCATTCAATTTGGTTCAGTGATTCGAAAGATATACTTCAAACATTTTCGGACTGCTCTTGTCCAAATCAGTATACTATGCACAACTTCCATCCGAAATTTATAAACCTTAGAAACTAAATTATATTCCAATTTCTTCATACCATTTATAGCTCCATGTCTCTAGTTTACCAAAATCAGAAATCATCCCATTTGGAGCTCTACCGATCCAGAAATCATCAAAATACTGAGGTATGTTCAGTGGAATAACACCAGTTCCTATTATGTAAGAGCACATACACTGTACCCGTGCCACGTTTTTCACTCAATCTTTCTCACTTCATTTCATATGGCTATGATTTTTGGTGTAGATGTAGAGAAATGTCTTACGAGTCCAATAGTTCAAGAATCAAGTTATTTGAGTGTCTAGAGAAGAAGTTATGGCCAAAAGAATCCAATCTGGTTTTGTCCTCAATTATATTGAACGTGTCATGGGACAATTGGCATAACTTTCAATATATATGTAGGATTGAAGTGTTATTTTTATGGTTTGAAAGAGAACTTTAATATCTACAACTTTCATCAAGACCTAAAAGACAAATTCTATCATCTGAGGGGTCACAAATAGGAACAGATGATATGACATCATTTATAGACAAAGTGACATCATCAGACGATACAGGATTGGGAAAATTGCAATAGCTTTCACTACAGATATTAGAATAAGATTTTCTTTAGATTATTTGAAAGAGGACTTCAAGATCTAAAATTTTTATGAAGACCTTGAAGACAAATTCTATCATTTGAGGGGTCAAAAATAGACCAGATGATAGTGTACAGAAGGTTAAACATAGAAGAAGAAGAAGTCAAACATAGACGATATGATGTTATCACATACCATATGACATCATCACAGACCATATAAGTTTACAGACGATACAAGTCATCACAGACGATACACATCATCACAGACAACACATCATCACAGACGATACACGTCACCATAGACGACACGTCATCATAGATGACACGTCATCACAGGCGATACACTCTACACTCCTGAACATCTCCACTTATGTAGACCATAACTTTCGACTCCAATGTCCAAAATTCTCATGTTATATACTGTTGGAAAGATAACAGAAAGATCTACAACTCTCAAGAAGGCAACTTGGCCAAAATCTATCTAGATCAAACCCAAAATTTCCCCTAAATTTCGAAGACGAATTTTACATTCATCCACCAATGTACTGCACCCAGTTCTCAACTTCATGAAATTTTAAGACTCTTAGAGATAGAATTGAAATTCGATGTCTTCACAAGAAATGTAGCCATATATTTCTAATTTAATCCAAACAAAGAATCATCTCATTTGGATAACTAGAGAAAAAGTTATAGCTAACAGACTGAAGCACACTCAGTGAACATTTTCCAGATCACTACCAATTTTGTTTCCAAATCTTTCCTTATAACAACTCATACTGAGATCACTCTTTCTACTCCCTCTACTTCTCATTTTCAATAAAATCACATTTAACATCAATTATACCTGGAAGTTGTCGATGAATGCACGTACCACTTTTTTTTAATGCAAAATGTATATATGCTAACAATATGCATGAGCAAGAAAATGCATTTCCTTAATCTCTCTTTGAGCTCACATGTACTGAAATTTTGGGTCCAAACCTTTAATATGGGAACAAGATGTTACAACATCGGTAGTTGCTTGTTGATATTGAGATGTATTTTTTAATGCTGCTTCATTATCATTTAAGAAACTTTGTACAATACCTGTAGTTTTGTATGCTACGAAATTCCATAATGAATCTTTATTTATGATATCCCCAAATGGTTTTTCTATTTGAAGCAATAATTGGATTTTATTAGACCATTCTATAATTAATGCTTCAGGGTTTGCTACACAATCTAAGTTTAATATTCCATCTGATCCTAATGTGATATGTTTTGGTATATATTCACTTGGATATTTTCGTATTTTGGTTCCTTTATAATAATATCCTTGTTGATTAAGAAAATCTTTTTCTTCTGTCCATTGATAATTATGAGGTTGAAACTCCTTTTTTCTCTTATCTCCTGTTATTTTTGTTTTCAATTTTAACTCTCCTGTCTTACTACTTTCTAGTTTTTCTTCTTCGACAAATACTTCTTAACCTGATTCATATCCATAGATAATTTCTTCCTTTTCTTTAGTATTAGTTGTTTTCATGGGGTTGACTTGTTCGGTATATTCTGATTGGATCAGATTAAGATTTAATTTATGTACTAATGTAGTTGATTCAGCTAATTGTTGTTGAATATTTCGTTTTGCATCCTCTAATGGTTCTTGTGTATCTAGAATATCAGAAGTTAGATTCTCCATGGTTTGGTTGTTATGACTAGCTCTGATCCCACTTTGGGGTGATATTACAGAATTTGTTTAATTTGATATTATAGCTATTCGTCTTGATGTAAAAGTTCACTTTGAGTTTTAATTAATAGATCTAATTTTATTTTTAATTGTTTTTGCTGATTGTTAAGTTCAGATACTTGTTGTGTTATTGTATTCATAAAGTTCCTTTTAAATAACTAGTTAAATCTGTGAGTTGAGTTTGGATCATATCTAATTGTCTTTGATTTTTATCTATAATTGGATCAGTAATTTTAATTGGTTCTTTGTTTTCAATTTCAATAAAATGAAGTGGTTTACTAATATTAACTGAATGAGATCTAAGTAATTGAGGAAAACTGGGTGCTGTAGTTTGTTTGGTGAAAGAGTTTCGTCTACTGGTAATTGGGTGAGTAATAATGGGATATTGTACTGTAGAGAGTGGTCTTAATTTTGTATGAAATTTGGTTCCTACTTTTGCGACATCACTAAAAAGTTGATCTATATAAATTTTATCTGTATTTTTAATTTCTTTCCTGTGATGTGAATTGGTCAAAGCATAACTAATTTGATAAGTTATTGAAAATGGATATTGACCAGAGGCCATTAAATCTTCTTTATAAAATTTATATGCAATTGTTATTGTGTTACTTAAGTCTGATGATTGTAGAGGGATTCCTAATTTTAAATGTGTGATGAATTTTATTTTTCCATAGGCTAAATTACCATTCATCATTCCAATTATTTAATCATTCAAATTGGTTATTCTTTCATCCAAAATTGCCATTCGTTTAGGTGAATCAAATCCTTCTTGAAAAGTTGATTTTAGTAGGATTTGTATTGTTGAGAGATGAATATATCCAATTTTATTACGTTTTGTTTCTAGCAATTGTTGTAATTGTTTTGTAATCTGTTCTTGATCTATAAGGCTAATTTTTATATGCCCATTACATTGATCTATTCGAATAGGTGTTTCATAGATCATTTTTCCAAAATAAATAATATTTTTACGATGTAAAAATTGTTTGATAACTGAATGATGTATATCTTGACCAGATTTTAAATCTAATTGTGTTTTAGCTATCTGTTTTTGTTTATCATTTGATAATAATGGATTTATATGGAATGTTCCTAAAGATTCAGTTAATTCTAATGTATCAATATCTAATAATGTATTCTAATGGTTGTGTCATTTTTAAATGGGTCGGTGATAAATTTGATGGTTAACTAAAATGATTTCTAAAGAAGCTAAATGTTCTGTATATAATTGATGTAATTGTTGAGCTATTTGTAAATGCTTCTGATAAGTTCTTCTTCCTATTGGATTAATTCCAACAAAACTAAGATAATTAATTCGAGTTTTATTATACTGAATTTCTTCTAAATATTGTGATATTCGATTTTATGTAACTATTATTTGTTCTTCTATATTAGTACCAATAGGGTAAGTCATTTCGAATTATTAGTTCGAAAGATTTGTTGCCATAAATCCTGAAAGAATTTTTGTCATAAATAATATAAACATGATTCTAAATAGCAATTATGAGTACAAGTATATAAGAAATCACATGTATCTTCTGGATGAACATAAATTGAACTAATAATAAGTAAACAAATTAAAGGCTGAATATAAATAAAACATAAAAGTAAATAGATTAAATAATCAATGAAACAACATATGCAAACTGAATCTATAGTCGTAATTAATCAATTAATTGACTAATTTTTTGTTGGGTTTGTTTTCTATCCTTTTTAACTACATCAAAAATATATTGAGTTTGAGCTAATAATTGTCGTGATTCTAGTAAAAGTTGGTAATTATTGTGTTGTTTAGCTATTTCTATTGAGCGTTTATACAACTGCATATATTGTAACTATTCTTCTGCAATCTGATAACAGACATGAATTAACTGTTTAAGCATGCATTTTATTTCAAAATACATGATTACACTTAATCAATTACCTGGTTGATTAGAGATAAATAAAATCATCAAGACTGGTACAATATTGTTTTAAGTTCATTGACTAATTCAATGAGTCTAGCTGTATCCTGCATAATACTAAGTTCAACTTGTTTGATTTCTTCTGAATAGATTGGATCTTGATAGGTTGTATGGGCTTACTTATTACGAGCAGCATACTTGATGAGAAGTGAGTCTAAGTTGTTGTCTCTAGCATAAGTTTCTGAGATGAGTGCTTTGAGTGCACGTTTTCGCTCAAAATAACTATTATCCATACTGAAGATCTGAATATTTAAGATGAATCCATTAGATTGAATAAGATGAATAAAAGATTAAATAAAAGGTTGAATAAAAGGTGATGAAGCTAAATAAATCAAACACTTATTTAATTGCATACCGTTTTCGTTTCCGCTGAATGCGAGAGGAGAGATGAGCAAAGTGATTGTTTATTTAGTTCATGAAGAACTTGAATGCTCGAATGCTACATTTATAGGATAATAAAAGGACTAAAGGCCAAAACAAGGAGGCCAACTGAACTGAGTAAAGAAAAAGTGAAAGTAAAAAATTCTTCCTTCTAACTAAACTTAAATAAAAAGAAAAAGAAAAAGCAAAGATGTTGTACAATAATTTACATCTTTTGGTCACCTCATGGGACCTACCTACATTTTGCTTTGTTTGGTGCTTTGTCCGCTTCTTTTGTTTTATTCTTTAATGACAGGAGCGTCGCCGGTTAGTCACCTTATGGGGCCTACCTACATTTTGCTTTGTTCGGTGCTTTGTCCGCTTCTTTTGTTTTATTCTTCAATGATAGGAGCGTCGTTGGTTGTGTCCTTTTCTTAACTGACTGCTTTAGTGGTACATGGATAGTAAAGACATTTTTGCTTTGTATATTCTCTGAGTTGTTTACATATGGCATATTTCTATGAGTCGGAGAGATTTGTAAAGATACCGTCTATATGAGTAAAAGGCTGACAAAATTGTTGTAGAATGTGAATTGCATCTTGACTGATAGGTGTTTTGTATGAAGAGACCATGATCATCTAAGGTCCTTTGTAATTAATATTGAGCATTGAATCATTGTTGATGCAGTTGCATTGATTGAAAACTCCTTCTTTTTCCTCTTTTTTGTTCAGCTGAATTGTTTACATAAAAAGTTGGTGCAGAATGTTTACTAGTACTTCGGCTAATTAGTTGTTTTTCTAAAAGCTTAGTACATTCATGAATAAATTCTTATAAATCTTGCTATGTATAAATTCTTATACATCTCCTTTACAGATTAGAATCGCTGATGGAAGTTTTAAATTTATCTGGTATGTTAGTTATTATAATCACTTAATAATTGAAAACTATACATTTTCTGTCCCTTCCATTTATCAACAAGAATCAGGATTACCATTAATTTTAGGAAATAATTTTCTTAAATTATATAATCTGTTTTGTCAGTATTTACATTATATCACTTTAAGAACCCCTAATATAAAAACCATCACTCAAAAGTCAATCATTTTAAAAATTCCTATCTATCATACAACTTGTTACCAATAGTTGAAAGCAATTACTAGTAAATTAGATTCATTACACTTCTATCTTCTCAATAATATGTCTATCCAATTAGAAATAGATACTTTGTTAAATGAAGTTTGTAGCGAGAATCCTTTAGATCCAGTTAAGAACCAATGTAAAGAATTAGTAGAAATACGATTAAAAGATCCCATGCAAGAAAATTAATATACGCAATAATATCCCTTATACACAACAAGATGTACAAGAATTTATTCATGAAAGTACTGAGCTTTTAGAAAAACAACTAATTAGCCCAAGTACTAGTAAACATTCTGCACAACTTTTTACGTAAACAATTCAGCTGAACAAAAAAGAGGAAAAAGACGTATGGTGATTAATTATAAAAAAAATTAAATGATGCAACTATAGGAGATGCATACAAATTACCAAGGAAAGATTACATTATTAATAAACTCAAAGGTCATATTTGGTTTACAACGTTAGACACAAAATCAAGATATTGGCAACTTAGATTACATAATAATACAAAAGAGTTAACAGCATTTACTTATCCCCCTCAAAATCATTATCAATGGAATGTTTTACCTTTTAAATTAAAACAGGCACCTAGTATCTATCAAAGATTTATGGATAACAATTTAGAAGGATTAGAAGAATTTATTTTTGTTTATATTGAAGATATTATTATTTATTCCAATCAGAATAAACTTGATCATTTGAAAAAGGTCAGAATTGTATTACAACGATGTAAAGAAAAAGGATTAATTTTGAGTCAAAAGAAGGATAGAATAGCATAGCAAACTATTGAATATTTAGGTATCGAATTTCACCAAGGATATTTAAAATTACAACCCAATATTCTCAAAAAATTACAACTATTTCCTGATCAATTAACCAATAAGACTCAGGTTCAACAATTTCTTAGATTATTGAATTATATTTCTGATCAAGGATTTCTAAAAGAATTAGCAAAAGAACAAAAAGTGTTACAACTCAAATGTAGCTCCAAAAATCAATGGAATTGGACGATACAAGACACTCAAGCTGTTCAACGCCTGAAGGAGTTATATAAGGATTTATCAACTCTTTATAATTATCTTTCAAAGGATACATTACTTGTTCAGATTGATGCAAGTATAGATATATGGGCAGGATGCCTTTTGGCATAACCACCAAATCAAAAGAAGTATTTACTCTGCAACTATATAAATGGGACATTCAATCCCACTGAGTTGAAGTATCCAATACATGAAAAGGAAACATTGGCCTGTCTCAAAACGTTGAGAAAATGGCGTATAGATCTACTTCCGGTTAAATTTACAATTCAAACGAACTCAAAGTATTTATGTGGATTCATTAGATACAACATTAAATCAAATTATAATCAAGGTCATCTCATTTGATGGCAGTTGGAATTAAATCAATACAATTGTATGATTCAATACATTAAGTCTACTAATAATTTCCTAGCAGATATACTCACTCGCGAATGGAAACAGTACTCAAACAATTAGACGATACATTAATTCAGAAGGAAACGGAGCTTGCAGACCTACAACTCAAAATCAGCATTGTTACTAAAGAAATTAACCGCCTTAGAACTACCATTACTCTTCTCAAGGATCAAGACAATTCCCCTCTCGAAATCCCTGTACCATCAACAACATCATCAAAAGAATCAACACTAGAACCTTCAACATCTATCCCACCTAAATCAATTTATACACCTCGTCAACCAAAAACACCAACTCCAACCATTCCACAACCACCACCAAAGAATTAAGTCCTAGACAGCAAGATCAAAAGGACTCAAAGGTATATGTCATCTACAATGGACCAATGTTAGGCATTTATGAACAATGGCATCAAGCAACAATACATATTACAAGCAAAAAAGGAATACTACATAAAAGTTTCTCCACCAAAGCAGAAGCAGAAAAGGCACTATCTGAATTCAAGCATCCCCCACTACGACCTCAATACAACATAGTACTCACAAACACCTCAATCATTCCATCAAACATGCAGACTCTCAGTAAAGTAATTGATTTAGAGAGAATTCATGCACTTCCCTCCAAATCTTTACAAGAAGAAGCAAGAGTTCTCACATCAGAAATGTTTTGTGATTGCTTTCAAGCACTCAATAAATGGAACGAACAAATGAAAATCTTCCAGTATTATCCACATAATCGTGGAAGGTATGGACCCAAAGCCATTATCTTTCCTGGAGCTGATTCATTAACCACTTATTTATTTTTCCAAAGTGGATTAATCGATACAATCTATCTACAAGATCTACGAATACTAGCAGATTTCCCAGTTGGATTTACTCAAGCAGTTAAAACCTATAAGGATTGTTTTGCTAAAGATCGTGAAATATTTATTAAGATTTATAGCAGTTATCCTATCTTTGAAGAAGTGGATTCTACCACCAATGCAACTATTAGACTACCAAGGATCACCTATCTTTATATTGGAATTAGCAACGACATATATCCACCATTAGAAGAACCTCCCAGACATGACTTCCAGTGGGATACTATTAATCAATTCAATCTCAATTATTTAGAAGATTTTTCAATCAATGCAACTGCAACAACAATGATTCAATGCTCAAGATTAATTATAAAGGACCTCAGATTATCATGGTCTCTTCATACAAAAAACCTATCAGTCAAGATGCAATTCACATTCTACAACAATTTTGTCAGCCTTTTACTCATATGGACGGTATCTTTACAAATCTCTCTGACTCATGGAAATACACCACTGTAAACAACTCAGAGAATATACAGAGCATAAATGTCTATACTGTCCATCTACCACTAAAGCAGTCAGTCAAAAGAAGGACACAACCGACGACACTCCTATCATTGAAGAATAAAACAAAAGAAGCGGACAAAGCACCGAACAAAGCAAAATGTAGGTAGGTCCCATGAGGTGACCAAAAGATGTAAATTATTGTACAACATCCTTGCTTTTTCTTTTTCTTTATCTTTAAGTTTAGTCAGAAGGACGAATCTTTTACTTTCACTTTTTCTTTAGTCAGTTCAATTGGCCTCCCTGTCTTGGCCTTTAGTCCTTTTATTATCCTATAAATGTAGTGTCCGAGCATTCGAGTTCTTCATGAACTAAATAAACAATCACTTGTTTGCTCATCTCTCCTCTCGCATTCAGCCTAAGGATTAACATTCAGCAGAAACGGAAACGGAAACGATATGCAATTAAATAAGTGTTTGATTTATTTAGCTTCATCACCTTTTATTCAACTTTTTATTTAATCTTTTATTCATCTTATTCAATCTAATTGATTCATCTTAAATATTCAGTTCTTCAGTATGGCTAATAGTTATTTTGAACGAAAACGCTCACTCAAAGCACTCATCTCAGAAACTTATGCTCGTAATAAGCAAGCCTATACAACCTATCAAGATCCCATCTATTCAAAAGAAATCAAACAAGTTACACTCAGTATTATGCAGGATACAGCTAGATTCATTGAATTAGTCAATGAACTTAAAATAATATTGTACCATTCTCGACAATTTTATTTATCTCTAATCAACCAGCTAATTGATTAAGTGTAATAATATATTTTGAAATAAAACGCATGCTTAAACAGTTAATTAATGTCTATTATCAGATTGAAGAAGAACAGTTACAATATATGCAGCTGTATAAACACTCAATAGAAATAGCTAAACAACACAATAATTATCAACTTTTACTATAATCATGACAATTATTAGCTCAAACTAAATATATTTTTGATTCAGTTAAAAAGGATAGAAAAGAAGCCCAACAACAAATTAGTTAACTAATTGATTAATTATGACTATAGATTCAGTTTGCATATGTTGTTTCATTGATTATTTAATATATTTACTTTTATGTTTCATTTATATTCAGCCTTTAATTTGTTTACTTATTATTAGTTCAATTTATGTTCATCTGGAAGATATATGTGATTTCTTATATACCTGTACTTATAATTGCTATTTAGAATCATGTTTATATTATTTATGGCAAAAACTCTTTCAGGATTTATGGCAACAAATCTTTCGAACTAATAATTCGAAATGACTTACCCTGTTTGTACTAATATAGAAGAAAAAAAATAGTTACACAAAATCAAATATCACAATATTTAGAAGAAATTCAGTATAATGAAACTCAAATTAATTATCTTAGTTTTGTTGGAATTAATCCAATAGGAAGAAGACCTTATCAGGAGCATTTACAAGTAGCTCAACAATTACATCAATTATATACAGAACATTTAGCTTCTTTAGAAATCATTTTAGTTAACCATCAAACTTATCGCCAACCCATTTAAAGTGACACAATCATTAGAAAAAGATTCTACATTATTAGATATTGATACATTAGAATTAACCGAATCTTTAGGAACATTCCACATAAATACATTATTACCAAATGATAAACAAAAATAGATAGCTAAAACATAATTAGATTTAAAATCTTGTCAAGATATACATCATTCAGTTATCAAACAATTTTTACCTAGTAAAAATATTATTTATTTTAAAAAAATGATCTATGAAACACCTATTCGAATAGATCAATGTAATGGACATATAAGAATTAGCCTTATAGATCAAGAACAGATTACAAAACAATTACAACAATTACCATAAACTAAACGTAATAAAATTGGATATATTCATCTCTCAACAATACAAATCCTACCAAAATCAACTTTTCAAGAAGGAATTGATTCACCTATTCGAATGGCAATTTTGGATGAAAGAATGACCAATTTAAATGATCAAATAATTGGAATGATGATTGGTAATTTAGCCTATGGAAAAATAAAATTTAACACGCATTTAAAATTAGGAATCCCTCTACAATCATCATACTTAAGTGACACAATAACAACTGCATATAAATTTTATAAAGAAGATTTAATGGCCCCTAGTCAATATCCATTTTCAATAACTTATCAAATTAGTTATACTTTGACCAATTCACATCATAGTATAGAATTTAAAAATACGGATAAAATTTATATAGATCAGCTTTTTAGTGATGTCGCAAAAGTAGGAACCAATTTTCATACAAAATTAAGACCACTCCTTGCAATACAGTATCCCATTATTACTCACCCAATTACCAATAGACGAAACTCTTTCATCGAACAAACTACAGAACCTAGTTTTCCTCAATTACTTAGATCTCATTCAGTTAATATTAGTTAATCACTTCGTTTTATTGAAACTGGAAACAAAGAACCAATTAAAATTACTGATCCAATTATAGATAAAAATCAAAGACAATTAGATATGATCCAAACTCAACTCACAGATTTAACTAGTTATTTAAAAGAAACTTTATGAATACAATAACACAACAAGTATCTGAAATTAGCAATCAACAAAAAAAATTAGAAATAAAAATAGATCTATTAATTAAAACTCAAAGTAAACTTTTACATCAAGTCGATTAGCTACAGCATCAAATTAAACAAATTCCACAAAATCCCCCCAAAGTGGTATTAAAAATAATATTATCAATCAAGAAATAATAGTGTATATTAAAAATTCAGAATTTATATAATAATATTGCAAACATATTTTTATTTATGTTTTTAAATCGTTACAATCCCATAAAATATAAGGTTTAATTTATAAAGTTTTAAACTTCATAAATATAACGAGTTGGTAAATCCTTACATAACTCCTTCAGGCGTTGAACAGCTTGAGTGTCTTGTATTGTCCAATTCCATTGATTCTTTGAGCTACATTTGAGTTGTAACACTTTTCTTTCTTTTGCTAATTCTTTTAGGAATCCTTGATTAGAAATATAATTCAATAATCCTGGAAATTGTTGAACCTGAGTCTTATTGATTAATTGATTAGGAAATAGTTGTAATTTTTTTGAGAATATTGGGTTGTAATTTTAAATATCCTTGGTGAAATTCGATACCTAAATATTCAATAGTTTGTTGTGCGATTCTAGCCTTCTTTTGACTCAAAATTAATCATTTTTCTTTACATTGTTGTAATACAATTCTAACCTTTTTCTAATGGTCAAGTTTATCTTGATTGGAATAAATAATAATATCATCAATATAAACAAAAGTAAATTCTTCTAATCCTTCTAAATTGTTATCCATAAATCTTTGATAGATACTAGGTGCCTGTTTTAATCCAAAAGGTAAAACATTCCATTGATAATGTTTCTGGGGGGGGACAAGTAAATGTTGTTAATTTTTTTGTATTATTATGTAATCTAAGTTGCCAATACCCTGATTTTGCGTCTAAGGTTGTAAACCAAATATGAGCTTTGAGTTTATTAATAATGTAATCTTTCCTTGGTAATTTGTATGCATCTCCTATAGTTGCATCATTTAATTTTTTATAATTAATCACCATACGTCTTTTTCCTCTTTTTTGTTCAACTGAATTGTTTACGTAAAAAGCTGGTGCAGAATGTTTACTAGTACTTGGGCTAATTAGTTATTTTTCTAAAAGCTCAGTACATTCATGAATAAATTCTTGTACATCTTGCTATGTATAAGGAGATAGAAATAGTCATTATTCGAGCCAATATAGAGGAGAATAAATTAGTGATTATGATAAGGTTCTTAAATGGGTTGAACAAAGTTATAACTATATATTATAATATTACATGGAGTTAAGAAAAGATGGTATATGTAACACCCCACTACCGTAGAGTATATACCAGAACATCAGAGGACATTCAAGTATATGTCCTATGATAATGACATGTTAGAGTAGTTATGTTCTCTTATATGGCATCATAAGGAATACACAATACTTAAAAACAACTACTACTTTTTATTCTATTGCAAACATGATTTACATTATAGTCATTAAAACAAATATTTACATTTCCAAAACATTTGAAAGGTTATAAGCTTTTATACAAAAGTTCTATATGATATAAATAAACTACATAAAACAGTCTACTATTCCTCAAACATTAGCTGGTAGACCTTTGAGTCATTTCTTAATCCAAAATCGTTCTTTTAGAGTAACTTAGGAACTATGTCTCCTCTCTCGTACCTAAAAAGCTACATTGTAATTTTAATAAGTTTTGCAAACTCAATGAGCTAACTATCATCGATGGACTCACTCACATCAAATACACAAATATGTCACATATAACCAAACTCACATCATTCCTCATTTCAATAAGACATAATGAATGTCACACATTTCATATACTCTTTCAGATCTTATATATATCCCAATCAACCATATTAACATCAATTACTCAAATGTAGCATATCACTTTATCATCACAATTTCAAAAATAGATTCTTAATAATATAATTCATAATCATAATGTACAAATGCAGATCCATATGAGACTCACTTCTAATTTTATTTTGTTGTGACTGATCGCCTATTTTACTGTCTTATATCCGTTGTAGATACCAGGCTCATTTCAGTACTGTCTCGTATCCGTTGTGGATAACAGGCTCATTAAACGTTGAACCTGAGGCTCTGATGTGCATTACTGAGCTTAAAGCTCTTTTCACATTGGCTACTCCAATCACAACTCCTTTATGTGAACATGCATCATGTAATGGAGTATAAAAGTTCACATAACATATCATCAGTCACTTTCAGTCAATGAGCACATTCAATTTTCATAGTTCATCAAATCTAAGTTTGGCATTCAACAAATAGTTGAGCATTCAATTTCCTTATTCACATTCAAATCACAAACACTCCCAATATAGTTTTGAATATCGAACTCCTCAGACAATCAATTGTCCGGAATCAGTAATATCATAATTACAATTAGATCATTAATAATTCAATAATTAGAAGTTAAACATAAGTAAATCAATCCTAGTGAGAACATTTAGGTTACTCACAGTACGCTCCAGTATACAATATTGCCTAGATGGACCGGCAATGCCTTGATGATGACGTTCGATTTGAGCGTCTATACATCATACAACACACACAAAATTCACATTATAAAGTTGATCAATTAAATACATATCCACTTATGCACATGCATTTATATGTCATGTTCAATGCATGCCCAATGACTATCCCGGGTATGTTTCCATAATCATAATTCATAATCATTCACATATTGTCACTTGGATATGTCTTGTTTGCATTTAGGTTAATACCTTAAGTAGACTTGATCATGCTCCATTCATTAACCATACATTTACTAACTCTTTTCTAGCATTACAAATATTTCACATAATTCACAATTCTCATTCATTCATTCTTAATGCATTATTAATATCCTTTGGAATACATTTGCATTCATATGAATTTCTTCATTCCTTTAACACTCCTTCATTCCTTTAACACTCCTTCATTCCAAACTTAGATGCATTATTATCAAACATTCTTTTCCTTAAAGTATAACGTCAATTATCAATCAAAACTTATCACACATTTAACCAACTTTTCCAACATCAAATTATGTTCATTTTAAACCTTAATCAAATCCAAATGCATCATAGTTAAGTACCTTATCCTTAATTGGCTCAAAAATCACACAAAAGAACATTTTCTTTACTTTCATGCCATTTCCATGATCGTGTATGGCTTCCCACAATTGTGGGATGGGTTATCCAAAAGTCCTTGATAGGATTGAATTATCTTATATTTTCTTATGTATTTATATGTGATTTCAATCCTATTTTTAAGATAAAATACTTAACTGATGTTCAATTTGTGTTTACTACTAGGTTGGATATACTGGTGTATATTTGAGACAAAAAAAGACAAGATTCTAAAGCAAATTAAAGCACAAATGTTTAACAAGGAAAAGGACAACTTTCATGGTATAATTTGGAAGTAAATAAATTAAAAAAGAAGGTCAAATGATTTTTGCATGCAACATTGGACTTAAAAAGATGAAGTAACACTGCAGTAAATGACAAGTAAAAACGACGATGCTACAGGCAGAAATAAAAAAATCACGCAGGTTTTGAAGGCAATAAAATCACACAATACAAGCAGCTACGGGAGGGGGCGCGCACGCAGCGCAACAACTGGGAGGACGCTACATTGGGAGACAGCCCATTAAATTGTCCCATCAAGAGGGGACCCAATAACGGAAGGCAACAAAGACGCCACAGTAGAGCAACATACGGGGAAGGAAGAGACAAAAAATAAATTAGCTACAAGAGAGCACGCAGATGTAAAAGCTAGCGAAGTGAGCAGAATGTTTTAGTTGATGTGTGACCTTTATTGGTCACATCATCAACAGTAGAGGATAGTTATAGGGAGACGGCATCAACAGAAGCAAGAAGACAGCATAGCTACGTGGAGGAGAAATCAAAGGAGATTTTCGGTTAAGGATAAAGATAGTAGCTGAAGAAATTTTCCAAAAAATACCCATGAAGAGTTAGACGTTCCAACGCCGGTTCGGAAGTAACATCGACACCGATAACCCGGGTTAAGTATTTTTTATTATTTTTTTGTTTCTTTCTCTCATTAGGAATTGAATGTGTTATCCTATTTTAATTGATTTGGGTATTGTGTATAGATAATCAAATTTTCGTTATTATTCGGTTATTTGTGTATGAACTCGATGGGTATTGTAAATTGATGATTTTAATGGGTTCATTGAATTGTTAATTTCAAACTCATTGCTAGAATTTTAATATAATCCGTAAGTGTTATGTTGAAATTCGCACGTAGCGACTAATGATTCATAATCATTAGGGATAACATGACCTAGGTTAAATGATGCATCGTATGTAGTTGTTTCCTTGATTAATTGATTTTCCTAATTCGTAATGCTACTGCCTAATTAAATCTAGAGATCGTATCCTAGATTGTTCGGTGGTTAGGTTTAATT
>JAOTAX010115891.1:0-24477 GCA_025629825.1 Erythroxylum guanchezii | reverse complement strand
CCGACCGTAACCGAATGACTGCTCTAGTACGCCGCTTCCGCGGGCACGAGCTCGGATATCACCCTCGATATCGGGTTCGGGTCTTGCGGGAGTGGGGTGCTACATTTTACATTCTTTCTTTTCAAGGGGTATAAATATATCATAATAAACATTATTTAGGGTGAGATTGGATGAATAACGAATTCTATAAGGTTATTACATTAAGAATATAATTCTTATCAAGGTAAACACTTATGACAAATTTTTATTCTTGTTTTCAAATCAACATTATCATATGTGTTTCCTTTCATATAATTAATTAGGGGTTTATTAGGGTTGGGGATTTCATCTTGTTCATGTTTTATCCAAAGTGTGTGTTTAAGGAGTTTCAGGTTCTTTAGCCTTGGAGTTTCTGCTTCAGTATCTATGGCAAATATAGAGATGGGAGAAACAAATGAAAGAAAACCTCCCACATCACCATTAGGTCAAAAACCACGGCCAACACAAATTCCCTATTCAGGAGGATATATGCCATGACAAGCATATTCAAATTATCATGATGATGCTCCTAAATATAAATTTGCAGGTATTAGAAGACCTTGGGAACATCTGAAAGAAGAAACTTATCTGAAAGTTGGAAATAAAAAACCTCAGTTATGGGATAGTGTAATTGATCAATCGAAGCAAACCACTATTAGTAATTATTTGGCAAAACATTTTCAACATTCAGCTGAAGATATGATTAAGTATTTAGGCACTACTCTTGGTGAAATTGCCCGTGCAATTTGGGACATTTTGCTACAAATTATCCTCAGAAAACTCAATCATTCAATTCTAGAGTAGTATTCGTAACATGTAACATGAGCCTTAGTACGTGTCTCAAATCGAACGTGAAAGGGAAATAAACGAAAAAATGCAAAAAATACCTAACTTTGGTTCCATAACTTCAAATGAACTTTCCGAGGCTAAATCGAGTGCGAATCTATTGCCACCTTTATGGGATCTACTCACCGAGGCGCGTTAAAACCTTTATGTAGCTTTTTATATACGTGAACCTTTGAATGGGTTAGAGTATCCTTACGTTCACGATTTGCTACATCAATTACAGGAGACCTTAACCTTCTTTATATAACATCCATATCGAGCCTCCCCATCACATACTCAATATGGGTCCGATCCACACTGATGAAGGTCTATTTTTCTCCTTGACTTCAGTCCATTAATTTAGATCCTTTATTAGGACACTTTATTATCTTTATCCAGATCAAATTTACTAATAAGTTATTAAAATCGTTAAAATGCAATTAATTGTTGTCCATTAAATAGGAAAATTTCTAACATTGTCCCTCTTGGACAATAATTAATTGCGCTATTGACTCAAATTTACAAACTAGTTTAAAAATTCAGTTAAGTCACGCTACTGCATAATCGACCAAGTTTAAAAACAAAACAGTTGATATAAAGATAATGAAAGTCCATCATTTTGTCTCACAAGGCTTTCGATACTAAAAAATATCAAGCACATGTGTCATATGTGACACAGGTCTAATATAATCACGAATATCTAATACCTTACTAACATGAATGAGAAAATGAAGTGTGGAGAACTAGGATGATACCTGTATCATCTAATGTGTATCATCTTTCATTTGTAAGTCTGGATTTCTCTAAACTTTATGCTAAACTGCATAAGAGAAATCTTATTTTCTCTCACCGAATGCAAAACTGCACTAGAGAAAACCTTTATGCTCTTTTACTAAATGCTAAGTTACATTTGAAAACACCTTTATTATATTAAACACTTATATCTCCTTATATCATGTTAAAATCCATAGATATACATATTATTGTATGTGTCTGAATGACACAGGCTCAAGGTCAAGCTGTATATATGCTTAATAACCTATAACATGCTTAAGATTGACATGAATCTTAAGACTTTCAGATTTATTATAATTATGTATGATAACATGTAGTACTGAGGATAACCAATGATCATTTTTATTGATGAACCACCATATTGTCATAATACGTCAAATTGTATAATCATACAAGGAGCAAACAAAATGACCCCTATCTAGCAGTGTCTAAGGAATTCAATACACCCATACTATATACATGTTTTTCAAACACATGTGGGTGAAGTATTTTAGTTAAAAGATTGGTTAACATTTCCTGAGTCCTCAAATGTTCCACCTCAATGTCACCTTTTTGTATCAACTTCTTTATGGTCAAATATTTGACCTCCAAATGCTTAGACCTCGTGATATCGTTATTATTGTTCCTAAACAATATAATAGCAAGATTATCACAATATAACTGAATGAGTCTAGCCACTGAGTCAATCATAGGCGACTCAGAGATCAAGTTTTTAAGTCAAATCGTCTACGAAACAGTCCCATAGTATACAACAAACTCTACATGCATGGTCGAGCAAGTCATTAGTGTCTGCTTGACACTCTTCCACAACATTGTACGATATGCAAACTTAAAGCTTTATCCTGATATAGACTTCCTATCTTCTAGACACATAGCAAAAATCTGAATTTGAATTTCCTACGAGGTTTAGATTGTTGACTTTTCTATATGTTAACATATAATTCCTAGTTCCCTTTAAGTATCTCAACACTCGTTTAACTGCATTCCAATGGTCTATCTCTAGGTTAGCCAGGTATCGACAACAGTCCGATAATTAATGCAATGTCTGACCTAGTGCACACCTAAGCATACTTCAAGCTACCAATTGCACTAGAACATGGAACATTCCTCATAGTTTCTATCTTTACTTTATTCTTTGAACACTATGGCAAAGATAATCTCTCACTATAAGAGATCGGTGTTATAACAGGTTTACTATCAACCATATTAAACCTTTGTAGCATACACTCAATGTATGCTCTCTACTAGAGGCCTAATGAGTGTTGAGATCTGTCCTGATAAATCTGCATACGTAGGATAAAAGATGCTTCACCAAGGTCGTTAATATCAAAATGCTTGGCCAAAAGTTGCTTAACCTCATGCAACATGGAGGCCTAATGAGTGTTGAGATCTGTCTTGATAAACCTTCATACCTAGGACGAAAGATGCTTCACCAAGGTCCTTAATATCAAAATGCTTGGCCAAAAGTTGCTTAACCTCATGTAACCTGGACAAGTCATTTGACATGATCAATATATCATCCACATACAATAATAGGAAGATAACTTTGTTCTCCCCGATCTTGTGATACAAACATCTTTTAACTTTGTTTTTCATTAAGCCAAAAGAGATCACAACCTCATCAAATATAAGATACCACTTTTGAAATTTTTGATATAAACCATATATTGATTTGCTTAACGTACAAACCATGTTAGTTCTATCTGGATCCTGAAATCCTTCAGGTTGTATTATATAGACCTCTTCATAAAGGTCTTTGTTCAGGAAAGCAATTTTGACAGTCATCCGATGTTACTTTATATCATCATAAGCTACAATTGTCATAATCACTCGAAAGGTATCCTTTAAGGATACAGGAGAGAAGGTAACATTAAAGTCAAACCTTTCTCTCTGGCAACTGAGCAAGTCTTAAACCACTAAACTTTATCCCAAAATCCTTTTGATCTTAAACACCCATTTACGGCTAACATGTTTGCAATGCTAAGGCAAATCAACCAGCTCCACTACCTTATTATACTTCATGGATTGCATCTCGTCCTTCATTGCATCCCACCACATGTAGTCCAGAAACAGCTTCTGTAAGAGTGACTGGATCCATAACATATCCAATATCATAGTCTTGTTCATCCAAATAGACTATGTAATCCAATAGGATAGCAGGTCATCTCATTCTAGTAGATCTACCCAATTGCATTGATTTTTGTACCCCAAAAACCTCTAGTTTTTCAGGTGCGATTTCTGATTCTCATATAGGAATGGTACTAAGACCTAAATCCACTGGACCTAACTATATGAGTGGCGGATACGATATAACTATAGTATTCATCCTGCTATTATCCGAATGGTCAAAGGGTCTACCATCACCATAGACATTGTTAAATTGTCATTTTGTGCTTATTTTGTATTTTAATTTCTTTAATGTGATGAAATTATTATTCAAAATTGATGGATTTGTTTCTTAATTGTTCTTAGAAGATTTTCAACACTTAAGAGATGAAATTGAATCAAAAAGATGCAAGGGAAGCAAAGATAATCCGAAATTCTATATTGGCAGAAAAATCAGTGACTAAGCATGGGCACATGCAAGAGCAAAGACTATCTGCAGAATCTGTTTTTAAATGCAGATCTAATTCACCTAAGATTTTCATGATTTTGAGAATCAGATTGTTACCTTACTGATGGGGATTTGCAACCTGAATAGGGGGAAAGATTATCTGCAAAAGATCATGGAAAAAATGAGCAGATCGAAGGGCATAAAGGAGAAATTTTATCACTGTTCATGTCAGCCAACATTATGATAGTTTTACGTTTTTTTTGCAATCTTCTTCTGTTCTTTTTGTCATCCATAGTTAGGTTTTTCATTTTTTGCAGTATTTTCTCTAGGAGTTTTCGGATTTTCTAAGAAAGACTAGGGATGGAGACTTTAAATTTGGTTATTTCTTTGTTGATTTCTACTTTCGCTATGAGTAGCTAAATCATTTTTCTTTTTTTGAGGGAAACCGTGTTATCATATATTATGTGTGAGATGTTCAAATAAAGTTTGTTTCATTGATGAATATTGAGTGTCTTTTGAATTGATTTTACAATTAAATTGGTTGATTTATAGGATGCTCAACTAGGAATTGATTCGTTTAATAGCCAGATTAGTAGGATATGACGTTTAATTTTGCTAATCATAAGTGGCGATTAGGATTTCCATCTTTACATTAGAGTTGGAAATTCTAAGAAGATACTTAGCTTGATTAAATGCATGTCGTACATGTGTTGTCTCGTTCATTGGTTTCTTAGTTCTTAAGGCTATTACTCAATTGAACTTAAAATCGTATCTAAGTTGTTGATTAATAAGAATGCTTAGAATACATGTTTCTATTCATTTAAACTTAAAAGAAAACATCACTCAATGAATGTTTGTTGATGAACTGAATTTTATATCAAGGATCCATATTAGTATGATAACGTCGGTGACCCGAAACCAATGTTTGTTTACTGAATTTTTAGATCTAATATTTTTCGTTAATTTACAATTTTTGTCATTTTTAATTTTTCAATTTTCGTGAATTAAACACCCCCTTCCTTAATTTTATTTAGTTTTGAACTCGTTCATTCTTTACCATTAAAAATTTCTCATGGGAACGATACTTACTTTCTACTACTACATTAATTTGTATAGCAGGAAGTTGGTTTCTTTTTAAATTTGGTTGCAGGTGACAGCAGTACCAAATTTTGGCGCCATTATTGGGGAATTTCTCAACGGTATATGTATGTTACACGAGTAGACAAAACAACTCAATTGTTATTTGATTCAGAGATCGAGAAGACAACCAAAAGGTTACGGAAACAGATGAAATAGCAGCAGCAAGTGCAAAAAATGGAACGGATCGCAGCAAACCGCACTCTTCGTGAACTAGCCACGCCCACGGATGCTCAACATCCCCACTGCATTAACTTTCTAAATTTAGGTGACAACAATACGTTTGAATTAAAATCTGGGTTGATCCATTTATTACCTATTTTTAAGGGTCTACCAGGAGAAGATCCGTACAAACACTTGATATAATTTGATGTGGTTTACATGGGAATGAAGCCAACGAATGTGACGGAAGAGCAAAGTAAGCTAAGAGCCTTCCCATTTTCTCTCAAAGATGATGCTCAAGATTGGTTGTACTATTTAGCTGGCGAAAATGTGCAAACATGGGCTAAAATCAAGAGGCTTTTCTTTGAGAAATATTTTTTTAGCATTAAGAGCAGCCAACATTCGAAAGGAAATTTGTGGCATTCGACAACATACGAGAGAGACACTTTACGAATATTGGGAAAGATTCAAGAAACTTTGTGCTAGTGGTCCCCATTACCAAATAATTGACCAGCTGTTGATTCAATACTTTTACAAAGGTTTTTTGCTCACGGATAGGAGAATGATTGATGTTGCAAGCGGTGGCACATTAGTTGACAAAACGCTGACAGCCACAAGGGATTACCAACTCCTCAATCCACTAAATCACAAAGCCCCCAACTTTCCCAAAGGAAACAGGATTTAGTGAATATGGTTTTAAGTACACAACAATTTGGGATATGTTCTGGACATGGTTAAAAATCAGTGAATGAAGTGAACGTGACAACATTGGAGAAAAGATTGGATGATCTTACTTCTTTGGTGCGAAAAATTGCGGTTACAAAGAAAGAAGAAGCAAAGGTATGTGGAATATGTTTGATGTTAGGACACTCAACTAACGCATGTCCGGTTTCACCCGAATTTGCATTATGGGAATCCTCAAGGTTAGCAAACAACCACGAATTTTTAGTAGTTTAGACAACCGTATATGCCTCGACAACATCAAAATATAACATCCAATTGCAAAGGTAAGTCTTCTTTGAAAGATATAGTTCAATCTTTGGTCACTAACATTTTGACGTTTCGGCGGGATACTCAAGCTAGTATTCAAAATCTTGAAAATCAAATGAGCCAAAGGGCAACAACCATAAATCGTCTGGAGGCATAAAATTCTGGAAATTTTCTAACACAACCGGAGATTAATCCCAAACAAAGTGCTAAGGCTATCACATTGCGAAGTAGTAAGGAATTGTAGGAACTACTTCCGAAAATTTACAGAAGAGAGGTAGAAGAAGAAGTAACAAATGGAACATCTGGAAAACTAGAAATGACGCAAACAACTCTGCAGAATATGGTTGTTCTGCCCCCTTTCCCGAGTTGATTTGCCAAGGCAAAGAAGGAGGAGCAAGAGAAGGAAAAATAGGAGACTTTCAGAAAAGTTCAGGTAAATATTCCTCTACTTGACACAATAAAACATATTCCACGATATGCGAAATTCCTTAAGAAACTTTACACTTCAAAGCAGAAATTAAAATTTGATAAGAAAGTGTAATTGGGGGAGAACGTTTCAGTCATTTTTCAAAAAAAAAGCTTCCACCTAAGTGTCAAAACCCAGGTATGTTCACTATCCTATGTCAAATTGATGATTTGAGAATTGAAAAAGCTATGATAGATTTGGGTGCATCCATAAATGTCATGCCATATGATGTTTATAAATCTTTAAATGTGGAACCTCTTAAAGAAACTAACGTAGCGATTTAATTAGCGGATCGCTCAAATGCTTATCCAAAGACTGTGATAGAGGATGTTTTAGTTCAAGTAGGGGATATGCTTTTTTCGGCTGATTTTTATATTTTGCAGATGGGGAGCGATGATATATCTTCTTCAACCTCGATTTTATTTGGAAGGCGATTTTTGAAAACCACTAGAACAAAAATTGATGTTCATGATGGGTCATTGACTATAGAATTTGATGGTGAATTTATTAAGTTCAATATATACAATGCCGTGAAATTTTCGGATGATGAACGACCTATTGTTTCTGTGGATTTTATTGACACATAGGTGTAGGAAAATTCATTTTTGAGGGGTAGAGATGAACTTGAGACAATCTTACAGAAAGGAGAAGCACCACGGTCGAGGGACAACAAGGAATTAGTACTGTCCAGTAATAAGATGGAGACGATATTGTGCCAAATGGAGGACATTGAAACAGTGCTCAAGTAACTGTCGTATGTGGAGATGTCTAGAAGTAGCACCAAGTTGTTGTTGTCGTTGGTCCAACCACCAACTTTATAATTGAAGAGTTTGCCTAGCCATTTGAAGTACATCTTTTTAGGTGAGCAAGACACGTTACCTGTTATAATTTCTAATAAACTCACGATTTTGTAGGAAAATCAGCTGATTCACATGTTAAGGGAGCACAAGGAAGCTTTCAGTTGGACAGTGGCTAACTTAAAGGGTATTAGTCCCACCATTTGTATGCATCGAATTTTGATGGAAGACGAAGTGAAGGAGGTGAGGCAACCCCAACGTTGTCTAAAACCTCCCATGATGGAAGAGGTGAAGAAAGAAAATTTGAAGCTTCTTAATGCTGGCATCATTTATCCAATTTCGGATAGAAATTGGGTAAGTCTGGTCTAGGTAGTTCCGAAGAAAACTGGGGTAACTATGGTTGAAAATAGCGATGGTGAGTTAATACCAACTCGTATTCAAAATGGTTGGAGTGTCTGCGTAGATTATAGAAAGCTAAATTCAGTTACTAGAAAAGATTCATTTTCCGCTTCCGTTTATTGATCAAATGCTTGAAAGACTCGCAGGTAAATCTCACTATTGCTGTTTATATCGTTATTCAAGATATCATCAGATTTTGGTTGCACCTAAAGACCAAGAGAAAGCAACCTTCACATGTCCATTCGGCACCTTTGCTTATCGAAGAATGCCATTTGGGTTATGTAACGCACCAGCGACATTTCAAAGGTGTATGGTAAGTATTTTCTCTAATCTTTTGGAGAATTGCATGGAAATTTTTATAGATGATTTCACGGTTTATGGACAGTCTTTTGAAACATGCATTATAAATCTTTAAAAAGTGCTTTAATGTTGCATTAAAACTAATTTGGTTTTAAATTATGAAAAGTGTCATTTCATGATTGATCAAGGCATAATTTTGGGTCATACTGTCTCTGCTAAGGGAATTGAAGTCGATAGGGCTAAGATAGATGTTATTCGATCTTTATCTTACCTCGTGACTGTGCGGGAAGTTCATTCTTTTCTTGGTCACTTCGGATTTTATCAACGATTTATCAAGGATTTTTCCAAAACTACACAACTGATGTGTAGACTACTCCAAAAGACGTGAAGTTTGATTTTGACGAGCCATGCAAGATTGCGTTTGATTGAACTCAAGGAACGACTTACTATAGCTTTGAATATTCAACCACTGAAATGGGACATGCCTTTTGAGCTAATGTGCGATGCTTCAGATTATGCAGTTGGCGTCGTGCTGGGTCAAAAAGTGGACAAGGTATCTCATGTTATTTATTATGCGTCCATGACACTTAATGATGCCCAGAAGAATTGTTCTATGACGGAGAAGGAGTTTTTAGCCTTAGTTTTTAGATTGGAGAAGTTTCGGTCATACCTGTTGGACATGAAGGTGATCATTTATTTAGACCATGCAACTCTGAAATATTTGGTGAATAAGAAAAAAGCCAAGCCGACGTTGATTCAATGGATTTTACTTCTTCAAGAATTCGATTTGGAAATTCGTGACAAGAAAGGAGCTGAAAATTTAATGGCCGATCATCTAAGCAGGATCAATCCGACTACCGAATCTGCTATTCTTCATGAAAAATTTTCAGATGAAAGTCTCTTTGCAATTCAACAGGTAATTCCATGGTATGCTAACATAGTAAACTTTTTGGTGACTAAGTCTTTGCCTAGTGATTTATCTTAAGCTGAAAGAGATAAAATTAAGCGAGAGGTTAAATACTACATTTAGGATGAACCTCATCTTTGGAAATTTTTTCTGATCAGATTGTTAGGAGATGTGTTACAGATGATGAAATTCCTTCCGTATTAAATTTTTGTCATTTGTCTGTATATGGGGGACACTTTGGTCCAAAAAGAACTGCTCGAAAAATTCTTGAATGTGGACTGTTTTGGCCTAAGTTATTTTATGACTCTTACATGTTTTGCAAGTCTTACGATCATTGTTAAAGAATAGGTAACTTGGGATCGAGAGATCAAATTCCACTCACTAACATCTTGGTATGTGAGATTTTTGATGTTTCGGGAATAGACTTTATAGGTCCCTTTCCTTCTTCCTTTGGTAAGAATTACATTTTGCTTGCTGTAGATTACGTTTCGAAATGGGTTGAAGCTAAGGCTACGTTGTCTGATGATGCTAAAATTGTTATAATTTTGTTTCTAACATTTTTGTCAGGTTTGAAATGCCTCGAGCTATCATTAGTGATCAAGGGACCCATTTTTGCAACAAAATTTTTCAAGCTTTAATGAAAAGATGGAGTGTCACACACCAAGTTTCTACAACCTATCATCCACAGACAAGTGGACAAGCTAAGGTGTCCAACAAGGAGATCAAATCCATACTGGAAAAAGTGGTGAATCCGAACAGAAAAATTGAAGTTTACAATTGGACGATTCCTTATGTCCATACCGAACTACTTACAAAACTCCAATAGGTATGTCGCCTTACAAGTTAGTTTTTGGGAAGCCTTGTCATTTACTTGTGAAAATAGAGCATAGAGCTTATTGGGTTGTGAAGCAGTTAAACATGGATCAAGTAGAGGTTAGTAACAATAGGAAGTTGCAATTGCAAGAGTTAGAAGAGATTCGTAATGAAGCGTATGAAAATGTAAAAATTTATAAGGAAAAAACTAAAGCTTTTCATGATAAAATGATTTCTCGGAAACAATTTTTAATTGGACAAAAAATTCTTCTTTATCATTGAAAGCTTAAGTTATTTACAGGAAAATTACAATCTCGCTGGCTTGGACCATTTGTTGTTACTAACGTTTTTTCGTATGGTGCGGTAGAAATTCAAAGTTTAGATACTTTTAAGGTATTTAAAGTTAAAGGACACTGCCTGAAGCCCTACTATGACAACTTTTCAGCCGAGCACGTAGAAGAAATAGAGATGGTACCCCCAACCTATCTCTAATAAGGTAAGTAGTGAAACATGTCCAGGTAAAGACTTAAAAGAAGCACATTCGGGGCAACCCGTAAAATTTCAAGTTTGTTTATTCTTTTTATTTTTCAGCGGCTTTCATTTTCATTTTTATTAGGTTTATTTCATTTTAGCTATGAATTTAATTTTAAGTAATTTATCATTTTCAATTCTGCAATTTTTATTCTTTTATATTTTTATAAAAACTTAAAAAATGAAAAAAATTTCTCTTCCTACCGCTCCCACATTTTCCCCCTATCTTTTCCCTCTTCTTCTTCCACTTAATTTTTCTTACCATTGTTATTCACTGCAAACTTTACACATTACTGCCTACATCATGTACACCAAAACACCCTTTCCATACAATACCCAACTTTCTACCCTATTTTTCACTGTAAATCACCATTCGCCATCACGATTTTGCTAGTGTATTGTTCTGTCTTTTGCAATTTCAAAAGTGTGTTTTCACCAATTTTTGAGTCATGTCAAGGAAAAAGAGTGAATCCCGAAGGATGGCCTCCCCAATAAGGTCTTTTGTTGACATTTCATCTCCACCGCAACCCACCTCAACCACGAAGTACCAACACAAACCGCACCACCAATTTTAGCTACAACCACAGGGCCATCTACCCGAAATAGAACAAGAAAGGGAAGGAAGTCAAAAACCGCAGCCAATAGAGTACACGAAGTGGTGGCTTCACCTCTTTTTGGCTCCCGGAAGATACAGAGCGTTTTCAGCAATTCAATCAAAGGAAAATATATCCTTGTAAGTGTATTCTTTCCGATGCTCTTGAGGCATTGCAAGTCTATGATTCTTTTACACAAATGATGGGTACTATTTGTTGGAGTGTGTTTGCTAGAATTAATTGTCCTGCCTTTGTTGAATTGACAAGGGAATTTTATGGCACATTTCAATTTAAGTCTCATGAAAAATTTGATGTGTTTATGAAAGGAATTGTAGAATTTTGGCTGATGGGAAAAGAGTTTGCTTTATCAATTGTTGATTTTAACGTGGCTATGGGATTGGTTTCAGTCGATGAAATTAAAATGAGTTGTTTATCAATTCTAGATGTGATTATCATAAGGAATTTAATGCATCGAAATTGTGGATTCAATGGTCTATTGATTCTAACCCTTACAATGCTAGTGTTTTTAAGAGTTTGTTTTTCAGAAATCTCGTTTTAAAATCATACATCGACTCTTAGCATACAATTTTTTAGGGCGTCAGGATTCTGCAGGGACATTGTCTAAAGTGGAATTTTATTTTCTGTGGTGTATGAATAGGCATATTCCTGTTAATTTGGCTTTCTGGTTTCTAACACAATTTCAATCGATGTTAAATAAGAAATCTAAACCTTTGATTCTCGATTCTTATATCACGCAATTGTCCATTAATTTGGATTTGTTAGATCTTGATAACATGAATGTGGTGTGTGGTATAGAACCTTTAGATATAAATTGTTTGGACAGGATGGGAATTGTGGATCTTAGCCATGGCCGAATAACTTTCACAAATCCGAGCCCAACTACTCTTTCTACTACAAGACCAGCCGCACGAAGTCGGGTTTCAACAGCTGAACCGAGTAGTCACCAACACTCTCAAGCTAATTTAGAGGACCACCTCAATCACCTCGAGCAACGAATGCACCATATGGAGCATAATTTGATGGCTTATTGGGAGTATGAAGGATTCTAACCTCCACACCCACCAACTTCATGATTTCGGCAGTCACAAATAAAGAAGCATTCTATCCTCTTTTCTTTTATATTTTCGCTTCTTTAATTTTATGCCCTAACATTGAGGACAATGTTGGTCTAGGTGTGGGGGAAGGAAATGGAGTATATGTGTGTGACTCTTTTTTTGATTTTTGTGTGTGACTCTTTTCGGTTTTTGCATGTTTGTTATTTATGTTAAGCCATCAAGCTTTATCATATTAGTTTGGACGAGATTGAGTGTGTGCATGAAATTAAATTGGGCTATGTGAGTCTAAAGTGAATCATGCGGATTGATTGCAATAACCGATCTTGTAAACTTAGTCAAAATTTCGACATTTGAGTGATTAGGTAATTTGTGAAATTAAGGTGAATTCTTGAATTAAACATGTGAGCGGATTTGAGCCTTAATGACATCATCTTTATGTCATTCTATTTTCTTATATTGTGTGATGCTCCTCTAATCAGTCTTGCCTTCAAAACTTGCACTGCACCAGATTGAATTTGTTTGACTACATGATTTATGGAAATGATTAAGGCTTTCCTTGTTTTTACACCCTTTAGCTTAAAAATGACCCACCTAGTTATTTTCCCTTTGCAAACACTTTTGAACCTTTAACCTTGTTGTTTTTCATTTAATCACCTTACATTGAAACCCAAAAGCCCCATTATCCTAACTCTATCACAAGTTGAATGAAGTACTGAGTAAGCATTTGATTTTGGGACTTTTGTTATGTATTGTATTATGAGATATTTTTATAGGTACCTCTACTTACATGTTTATTAAATTATGCTGCTATTAACCTCTTTTGTTTTTATTGTTCTCCCTTTTTCTTAGCCAAGTAAAAGAAAAAAGAAAAAGAAAAGAAAAGGGAAAAATAAAAAAAGAAAGAAAGAAAAGAAAAGAAAAAGAAAAAGAAAAAGAATAAAGCATAGTAGCATTAGTTAGTAATGAGTAGTTATAGTTCCTTGTATTCATGTTTTATCTCAGAATTTGAATTTGAGTGTCCCTTTTACTTGGTATTTTGTGAATGCTTATGATTAACCCTTTGCCATGTTTACCTTACCTTTAAACCTAGCCCCATTACAACCCATAAGAAAGTCCTTATGATCTATGAGCTTATATAATTCGAATAAATGATAACTGGTGAATTTGCAAGCCTATGGTAGTGCAATCTGTTAGAGGAAGATTTGAGAGAAACACTTTAACCTTAAACACTTGAGTGTAAGAGAGAAATCTGTGAGAAGATTTCACTTTGTTTCATACCTGCCTTTTGAACAAAAATGTCTTATTTTGACTTTGTCTATTTGTATCGGTGAAAAATGATTTTGATGTATATTGCAATCTAAGTCTTGCTAGCCCAAATTAACGGATTGTGTGCACTTAATCTTATGAATGACGAATTGATAGAGTGTAGTGGTTTGGTATGTTTGCTGGAGGGTGAGCAAAGGTTTGGTGTGGGGGAATTTGTTAAGTTGTCATTTTGTGTTTATTTTGTATTTTAATCTCTTTAATGTGTTGAAATTATTATTCAAAATTGATGGATTTGTTTCTTAATTGTTCTCAGAAGATTTTCAACACTTAAGAGATGAAATTGAATCAAAAAGATGTAAGGGAAGTAAAGATAATCCGAAATTCCATACTAGCAGAAAAATCAGTGACTAAGCGTGAGCATATTCAAGGAGAAAGACTATCTGCAGAATATGTTTTTAAATGCAGATCTGATTCACCTAAGATTTTCATGATCTTAAGAATCAAATTGCTACCTTACTAATGGGATTTGCAACCTGAATAGAGGGGGAAAGATTATTTGCAAAAGATCATGGAAAAATGAAGAGATCGAAGGGCATAAAGGAGAATTTTTATCATTGTTCACGTCAGCTAGCATTAGGATAGTTTTACGTTTGTCTGCAATCTTCTTCTGTTCTTTTTGTCAGCCATAGTTAGGTTTTTTCATTTTTTGCAGTATTTTCTCTAGGAGTTTTCGGATTTTCTAGGAAAGACTAGGGATGGAGACTTTACATTTGGTTATTTCTTTGTTGATTTCTACTTTCGTTAGGAGTAGCTAAATCATTTTTCTTGGTTAAGGGAAATCGTGTTATCATATATTATGTGTGAGATGTTCAAATAAGTTTGTTTTGTTGATGAATATTGAGTGTTTTCTGAATTGCTTTTATAATTAAATTGGTTGATTTCTAGGATGCACAACTAGGAATTGATTCATTTAATAGCTAGATTAGTAGGATATGACGTTCAGTTTTGCTAATCACAAGTGGCAATTAGGATTACCATCTTTACGTTAGAGTTGGAAATTATAAGAAGATACTTAGCTTGATTAAATGCATGTCATACATGTGTTGTCTTGTTCATTGGTTTCTTAGTTCTTAAAGCTATTACTCAATTGAACTTAAGATCGTATCTAAATTGTTGATTAATAAGAATGCTTAAAATACATGTTTCTATTCATTTAAACTTAAGAGAAAACATCACCCAATGAGTGTTTGTTGACAAACTGAATTTTATATCAAGGATCCATATTAGTGTGATAATGTCAGTGACCCGAAACTAAGGTTTGTTTACTAAATTTTCAGATCTAATATTTTTTATTAATTTACGATTTTTTATTTTTAATTTTTCAATTTTCGTTAATTAAACCCCCCCATTTTATTTAGTTTTGAACTCGTTTATTCCTTACTGTTAAAATTTTTTCGTGGAAACGATACCTACTTTCCACTACTACATTAATTTGTATTACAGGAAGTTGGTTTATTTTTAAATTGGGTTGCAAGCGACAGTAGTACCAGACATCGTATTCCATAAGCTTTACTGTTTGTGATTCCACTATTCTGGTCCCTCCTTCTCTGCAACAAGATATCTAGCTTTTAGAGTGGTTGGGACATCCAACTAAACAACAATGAGTAGAACAAGCTTGCACTTTGCCTTTATAAGAATTATATCCAAGTACCTCAGCAGGGCAGCCCCATACACTAATGTGTGCAATGCTAGGTTTTTACCCTTTCCAGATAATTAGGTGGCTAGTAATGTTCTGCATTAACTTCTTCATGTACTTTAGGGTGCGATTCAGTAACACATCATTTTGCTCAAGACTATTCGGTATATTAAACAAAGTCACTATTCCAACTAATTCCATATTTCTGACAAACTGACATTTTCATGTCTTGAAACGCCATGTTGGCCATAATACTCCCTTGCACGGTCAGATTTGACTATATTGATGGATTTTTTCAATTGGCTCTCAACCTTTAGTCTTAAAGATCTTAAACTCCATACTTTCCTTAAGTAAGAACATATAAATTGTAAAGGGAATAATCATCAATAAATGTTAGAACATATCTAGAATTGTACAATGAAATTGTATAAGGTTTGCTGATATCCGTATGTATCAAACCCTAGAAGCACGAGTTGACCCCTTTTTTCTTATTTTAGTCAACTTACCCCTGCAACAGTCAACACATGTTTCTAGATCATTAAAATCTAGAATTGAGAGAATGTTTTCCTTAATCAATCTCCCAACCTTAGCTCTGGAAATGTGGCTTAACCTTTATGCCACAACATGCATGACTTATCATTTATCAGGGTTCTCTTTTTTCCTGACTTGTTTAGCAAGATACGAAGAAGTGTATATCTAATTCGGGGTAAGACACATTCTATATAAACCACATGACAAGGAAGTTGTACCAATATGTTTTGGATTAAACAACAACTGTGCAACAAAAGCATTAAATACAAAACTTTAACCTTCTTTGTCCAAAATTGATGCAAAGATCAAATATAAAATGTGTCATGTAAAAACCAAAATGAACCTTGCATCAAGGTTCGGAACATACATCCCCTATAGATATTACATCTGCTTCTACATTCCTATCAACCATCAGTTTCTTCTTCCTTTAGTTGGCTCTATCCTGGATATGAACCTTTGCATTGTGGAAGCAACATGATTAGATGCTGTACTATCTAGCCACCAAGAACTTGATGCAACTATTGCAAAATTAGATTCATAAATTGATGTGCCAAGGAGTTACCTGATGGATTCTGTCTTTCCTTCCAGGCCTTATACTGTTGACTTCTTTATATCTAGAAGACCTTTACTAGCATTGGATTGACCAGCATCAGCATGTGAATAAGATTTAAACTTTCTACCTTTAAATTTAGCGGGATTTACCTTGACCTTCCCTTTAGTTGCTTCGAGGGATGTAGAAGCAACAATCTTGAGTTTCTCCTCCTCAATAACACGATGGGCAATCAAAGCATTGAAGTGTCATTCCTCATCTAGAGAGTAATATGTCGTCACCAGATTACTAAACTCTAGATGGAGTGTGCTCAAAGTCTGATGAACTATATAGACATCATAAAGAGGAATATTTAGCATCTTTAGTTTACTGTGGAGATGGATCATTCTTGATATGTACTCCATCACTCCCCCTTCTCCAATATAACTCATGGAGAATAATTCTTTCATCAAGGCGCTTATCTTAGCATTAGATGAGACCGTGTACTACTGAGAGATATTATCAAGAAACTCCTTTGCTATATCTATCCCTAGAAGTCCATTTAGCAGATGGTCAGGTATGGATCTCTTAATGGTCATGCAACACATTATGTTCAACCGATCCCAAGATGCATGGGCTGCTTTATGAGTTTTCGAGCTTCTAGATATAAGTGAAGATGGCCTATTTGTACTTATAACTATATCAATTTTTGCCATCTTCATTGCATTCAAAACATTCTTTAGCCACTCCTTCATATTGAAACCATTTAGGGTTTCAATAGTGACACTGTGATTATTAACCGAACAGGTGACTACAAAATGACAATGCAAAGATCAACACAAATGTAGAACAACATCAATACTCAAAGTCATTAAATAGTATCTGTATTGAGAATCTGACCACACATATTATAAAACACCTTTGGGCTGAATACATAATATATAAAATTAGACCTTCACTTAAAAGCGATCAGAGTATAAATCATTAACTCTCATGACACTACTACCTTTGGGTGAATAGATCATTTAAGCAATGACTTTCCTTCATCTAATGTCTTTATGCACATCTCAAAATCTTATGTAAGGTCAACACCTTTGGGGAGAATAACCAAACATAAGATCAGAGACATCCCCCAACATGCAAGCAAAATAATTCAAAATACTGACTCGAAAAGTCACTTTAGTGACTACATTCTTATCAGTATTCAAAAGGCCCACAAACACAATGGATACATCTTTATGTTATCCTCACATTCTTTATGGGCATACACTATGTGATAATGTACTGTCAATAAATGCAAAACCCGAATGCACAATCTAATTGTTATATATAGTGCTGAAAACATTGTCAGTTAACTTTATTTGAGACTTTTATGGAAAAAAATCTCAATCAGAGCGACTATTATGTGTTACTGAACGCCAAACTTACCACATAAGATACAAAAATCTTAAGTATCTCCCTTATGTTAAGTTCGTTGCACGAAAATTAATTCAAAACTAGCTTTAGAATGCCTTATTCCATTTTTCTGAAGTTCAAATTTATTTATTACTAATGTAATAAATCCAAAAAAATAGAAAAAACTGACTTTATGAATTTTCAGGATCCAATAATTGACCCAATATAACTCGAGGTACCATTACGAAAATTCTGAAATTTTTAAGTTTTTTTATTTTACTATATCGTTGACGTTAGCCACTGACGTCATTGTGCACGTGATTGAAGTTGGCACATGTGGTGCACACGCCAACCATAACGCGTCACTGGATGCATTTGGCTCGTGCACGCCACGCACCCACTCGCGTCCTCTCCCTGCCGACATTAGCAAATGTGCGACACTCACCAGACATGCATCCCTTCATCCTCAGTGCCACGTGTTTGTCGCGTGTGCCAAACACGCCAGACGTTACTGCCTTACTATGGCATTGTGTGACACACACGCCGACACTCTCTCCCTCCTCGCCAAAAAATGGTGATTTCCAGTGAGGTTCAAGCCTGATTTTTGCATTTCTAAGCTCATTTTCAACCCTTTTTTAAAGCTAAACACATGTATATCACTTTCAAGCAATAATGGGAAAAAAAACTAGAAAACATAACTTTATTCTCCGAAAACCATAACTTTATTCTCCGAAAACCTTATAGAGAAAAAACAAAACAAAATTCATTTTTAACCACCCGAACACATAATTGCTCTGATACCACGTGTAACACGTAAAATGAGTCTTAGTACGTGTCTGAGATCGAACATGAAAAGGAAATAAGCAAAGAAATGCAAAAAATACCTAATTTCGGTAACATGAGTCTTATTAGTTGTCAGTTAACTTTATTTGAGACTCTTATGGCAAAAAATCTCAATTAGAGAGACTATTATATGTTATCGAACACCGAACTTACCACATAAGATACAAAAATCTTAAGTATCTCCCTTATGTTAAGTTCGTTGCACGAAAATTCATTCAAAACTGGCTTTAGAATGCCCTTTTCCCTTTTTCTGAAGTCAAACTTTATTTATTACTAATGTAATAAATCCAGAAAAATAGAAAAATCTCACTTTATGAATTTTCAGGATCTGAAAGTTGACCCAAAATAACTCGGGGTATCATTACGAAAATTCTGAAATTTCTAAGTTTTTTTATTTTACTATATCACTAACGTTAGCCGCTGACGTCATTGTGCACGTGACTGAAGTTGGCACGTGTAACACGTAACATTAGTCTTAGTACTCACCGAGATACATTAAAGCCTTTTTGTAGTTTTTTGTATACATGAACCTCTGAATGGTTCAGAGTATCCTTACATTAACGATTTGCTACAACAGTTACAAGGGACCTTAACCTTCTTCATATAGCATCCATATCGGATATCCCCATCACAGGCTCAATATGGGTCCAGTCCAAACTGATCAAGATTTATTTTCCTCATAAACTTCGCCCATTAATCTAGATCTTTTATTGGATCACTTTATTATCTTTATCCGAATCAAATTCATGTAACTTAAGTCATAAGTTATTAAAATCGTTTAAATGCAATTAATTATTGTCCACTAAATGAAAAAATTTATAATAGTATTGGTCTGAAATTAATGAAGATTTGTTGGACGTAAATTCTCCTATGTCTGATTGCAAGACATTCTACTTTGCATATTCAATAGCAAATCCAAATGCTAATTCAACTTTGAAACTGAAGAATTACCGTCTTATCAGTTACTTCAAGACACAGGACTAGAAAAGTTACATTCCGCCATAAGCATGGCTCTCTTTTCAAACGAAGTAGCTATCAGTTCATATTAAGAACAGGATATAAAGGAGTAACTTGTGCAAAAAAAATGCGGTATCCTACTGATGTGAGTAAGGCTGCACATGACGAGTATATCAATAGACACCGAGATCAACACGACGCTAATCGAGACTTGATGCTACCTTCTAGCCCCGCAAGTCGGACTAGGCTTAAAAGATTCAAGGTTGCGTTAAATTCATTCGTGGCTCCCGTGGTTGATGATAGACTCCAAAAGAATCAAGATTCTCGCTCGCAGCTTTAGGTTGTCAGTTTGAGCCAAGTTCTGGGCCCAAACAACTTGACAGGTGCACACGATAGGCACGTACGCCAGTGCCCAGCAGGCCAGACGCCAAGTGTGCTAGGCCAGGTGCACAGCTTGGCCTCTTTTGCCTTGGATTGTTTTCCTACTATTTTTTATAGACGATTTAGACGGTATTATTTTACCTATTTAGGCCCAGGATGTTGGCCCACTTTCAAGTTATTTTGGCAAGTATAAATAGTTGCCTTGACATTAGTTTTAGGGTTACACTTTTGATAATTTGAGAGCTTTGTGAGGAATTTCTTCAAGTTTTTGTTGTTCTACGAACCCTAACTCTACTTATCAATTAATCTCAATTGTGGCATATTGTTTTGGTTCAATTTTCTTGGTTTACTACTTGGTCTAGGTTGCTTGGACAATTGCGATCCTTGAGGTCTAGAAAAGCATCGAAAAACCTTGCGTTTCTAGTTTGTTTAAAGGCTGCCGATTTATATCAAGATTAATCTTCTTATGCGCGCGCATCATCTTTGGTGTCAGAGTGCATTGGTGTGGAGGATAATTCCTATTCAGCTCCATCGGAATTTAATAAACTACCGTCCATCACCATTCAATTATCATCGGTTCATCAATTCAGGTATGAATTAACTTTCAGCCTAGGGTTTTCAATTATTCTTCTTGTTTATTTTGTTGAAACTTTCAGGTTATATTGAAAAAAAGTTCCAAAGAAATCCGAAAAAAAGGAGTTTGGAAAAAAAGTTCAAAAAAACCTAAAAAAATTAAAAAGCGAAAAAAATCCAAAAAAAGAGAGTTTGGAAATAAAAGAGTTAAAAAAAGGCCTGAAGAAAACAAAAAAAGAATTTTTTTTTTTGCAAAACTGAAAGTGTTACTGTTGAGTTCAAGAATTACGCTATTTTGGAAAGTCTACGTGAAGGATTGGCAATTGAATTGGGTGAAATTTTCGACTTATCTTGCGTGACCTTAATTTGAAAAGAGTTCCAAAACTTGGCGCCATTGTTGGATTTCTTGATTAGAAGGAGTTAGGTTTTCCAAAGCACAACTTGAACGTTGAGGACTTGAGAGGAAAAAGGCACGAGGGTGAGATCATTAGAGTGGCTAAGACACACGAGGGGAGTATTCGCAATTCGAGTGAAACACATAAGGGAGTGTTTTGTGAGGTTATTTTGCTACTGAATTTTTCTTTGCAGGAACAATTTTCATTAGAGGTATGTCTAACGATAGCGTGAGAGGCCAACAATCGGGCGGAGCGCAAACAGCCACCTTGGAGGTGATCCAACAGCTGACTGAGAGCCTAAACACCGCTCTTGCTGGAGTTAGAGGCAAGCCCGAGAGATTGCTGACTTGAGGCGTGGCGCATGCGAGGAGACACGAATGGGACGCATCGGTCCTAGAAACCAACATGCTCTGATTGTGTTAGAAGACTATAGATCTAATTACGAGGAGAATTATGTGAGACCACGGGGATGAGATCAACGAGCTGATCTTAGGGATAGACGAGACAGTGGCATTAGGTCTATTAAGATGCAAATTCCACCATTCAAAGGAAAGAATGGTCCGGAGCTTTACCTTGAATGGGAACTAAAGGTGGATATGATTTTTGAATGCCACAACTTTTCAGAGGAAAAGAAGGTAAAACTTGTAATCGTTGAATTTTTCAATTATGCACTAATTTGGTGGGATCAATTGGTGATTTCTAGGAGAAGAAATATGGAGGAACCCGTGAGTACTTGGGCTGAAATGAAAGCGATCATGAAAAAGTGGTATGTTCCATCTTATTACTACCTAGAGATGCATCAAAGGCTTCAACGACTAACATAAGGGAATCGGACTATGGAGGAGTATCATAAGGAGCTGGAGATCATAATGATAAGGGCTAATTATGAGGAGGACCCTGAGGCCACAATGGCTCGATTTTTGAGTGGTTTGAACAGATAAATAGCCAACGTAGTTGATTTGCACAACTACACCGACCTCGAGGAGATGGTGAACATGGCAATGAAGGTTGAGAGGCAACTTAAGTCTCGCGGGACAGCAAAGAGTGGGAAGAGTTTTACTTCGAATTGAAACTCAAATTGGCCACGAAAGGAGGAGAATTCAAAAGGAAAAGGGCTAGAATTCAAGAGACCGAACCAACCTCTTCTAGAAACTAAAGGTACATCTAATACCCCTAACACTCAAGCTTCTTCTAGCAAACATTCTTAATTAAATGCTTTCGATGTTTTGGAACTAGGCACATTGCTTCCCCATGTCTGAATAAGAGGGCCATGGTTTTGAGATATGATGGGTTAATTGAATCCGAAGATGACGAGGAATGTTTTGAGGATGACGTTTTGGAGGGAGAGGAAGATGAAACTTGTGTGGAACGAGCTGTTAAAGGCGAAACTCTCGTGATTAGGAGGGTGGTTAGTGCTCAACCTTGGACTGACATGTTAGACCAACGAGAAAACTTATTCCATACGCGATATTTGGTTGGTGGCAAAGTTTGTAGCTTGATCATTGATGGAGGGAGTTGCACCAATGTTGCTAGTTTGGATACGGTTAAAAAAATTGGGGCTAACAGTTCTAAAACATCCGGAACCGTATCGTTTGCAGTGGTTCAATGATAGTGGGGAAGTTAGTGTGACCAAACAAGTGCTACTATCTTTCTCCATTGGGCAGTATGAGAACAAGGTTCTTTGTGATATAGTACCTATGCAAGCTGGTCACGTTCTACTTGGAAGACCGTGGCAATTTGATCGTCGAGCTAACCATGACGGATACACCAACAAGTACTCGTTCAAGTTCAAGGGGCGAAATTTCATTCTTAAACCAATGACTCCATAAGAAATTTACTTGGACCAAATTCAAGCCTTGAAACGAAAATTGGGTTTGGGTAGTGAGGAGAAAAAAAATAAAGAGGGACAAGAAGCCGAAAAAAAAAGGAGATAATGGCTCATTGGAGAGAGAAAACACAAGTGAGCAAAAGAATGAGAGATGTGCAGGAGAGAAAAGTGTAAGGAGGGAAAACAAGAGAGAACTGAGAGACAAGAAGGTGAGCTTGTGAAAAGGACTTAAGGAGAGCATATGGAGCGAAGAGAGCGTTGATTATGATTAGACATAGGGATTGTTTTCTTTCGGATACTAACCCTAATGATGAATCTTTGCCCAGTGCCTTTAAATCTCTTTTGCAGGAATATGAGGATGTTTTCCTAGAGGAGACGTCGAAAGGGCTGCCTCCTTTGCGAGGCATAGAGCATCAAATCGACTTTATCCCAGGAGCACAAATTCCGAAGAGGCTAGCCTATAGGAGTAATCCAGAGGAAACGAAGGAGCTTCAACGAAAAGTGCATGAATTGCTTGCAAAGGGGCATGTGCGTTAGTCCTTGTGCTGTTCTGGTTCTACCGGTGCCGAAGAAGGATGGATCTTGACGTATGTGTGTAGACTGTCGAGCTGTCAATAAGATCACGGTAAAGTATCGACATCCTATTCCTTGACTTGATGATATGTTGGATGAGTTGCATGGTGCATATGTTTTTACAAAAATTGATCTGAGAAGTGGTTATCATCAAATTCGCATGAAACCTGGGGATGAATGAAAAACTGCGTTTAAGACTAAATACGGTTTATATGAGTGTCTAGTTATGCCATTTGGTTTATCTAATGCACAAGTACCTTCATGAGATTAATGAACCATTTCTTGCGTGATTACTTGGGTAAATTTGTTATTGTGTATTTTGATGATATACTTGTGTATAGCATTACTTTGAATGATCATGTGGAGCATGTGCGTTGTGTGCTTGATAGTTTGAGACATGAGAAGTTGTTTGCAAACCTTAAGAAGTGTACTTTTTGCATTGATAAATTGATATTCTTGGGGTCTATTGTGAGATCGAAGGGGATTGAGGTAGATGAGGAGAAGGTGAAGGCCATTCGAGATTGGCTAACACCAAAGAGTGTTTCGGATGTGAGGAGCTTTCATGGTTTAGCTAGTTTTTACCGGCGGTTTGTGAAAGACTTCGCCACCATTGCTGCTTCTTTGACCGAAGTTGTCAAAAAGGAGAAGGGATTTAATTGGGGAAAAGATCAAGAGCATGCATTTAACTTGTTGAAACAGAAGCTATGTACCGTACCTGTGTTGTGTTTGCCTAGTTTTAATAAAGCTTTTGAAGTAAAATGTGATGCCTTCGGGATCGGTATAGGTGCTGTCTTAATGCAGGAAAACGAGCCTATTGTTGGAACCCAACCCTGGTGAGACACGTGTCTGACGTCCTACGTGACCCCTGGACGCGCAACCCACGAGGGAGGGATTCCTCACCACAGAAGAAACTCAAATCAAACTTAATCCACTTAATCCCGAACGAATCTTGATAAAATTCCCCCTAATCTTCCTCGCTAAAATTTATCTGCTTAGGGCCTATAATTAAAATCCGATTCCTAAGCTAGAGGGAAAATTCATATCTCTAGATTACTTAGAATCAAAAATTACCTCAATCGGATTTCTCTAGCTCAAGAATTCACCAAAATACGGAAGCATGTCCTAAAATTTCCATCCAATTGCTTCA
>JAOTAX010115816.1:0-24540 GCA_025629825.1 Erythroxylum guanchezii | reverse complement strand
GTGGCTTTAGGCGAACGTAACGAAAAAGGGGGGCCGGGTCGAAGTAACTATCATTATCATATTCCGGGACCTGATGGGGTCAGAATAGATCGATGATGAGATGGGGAAAGATGATGGAGTGGGAGAGTGTGGTGGTGAGAATAGATTGGCAGAGGGTGGAAGCTATGGCATGAGCGATGTCGACCGGCCGGCCAACCATGAGGAGGTTGATGTAGACGGCTTGTTCGGTTATGACAAAGGCCAGGTGGGTGGTAGGGAGGACGTGGTTGCTAACGAGATATAACCAAGGACGGGCTTCTGGGCGGAGGTCGGAACGCCTAATATAGCGTTGGGAACTGCAGGGTTGATGCCATTCGGCACCCTTAGGATAGAGGGTTCGAAGGACATTGTCCTACGGGTAAGTGTGGATGAGTTGTTCGAAATGGCAGCTAGGAGCAGGAGGGAGGTTGTAGTGGGCTCGGATGGTGGTGGTAGTGAACGCGTGGGGTACGGTGACACCTCGAAAATTAATCTCCAAGGTGTTGTGGAAGCAGGCATGTGTGTAGAAATGACGAATAAACTTGTCATTTCCCTGGTCCCTAGGCTGGACTAAGCCGGTGAGCTAGGATTGGATAAGTTGTTGGACAAAAGGGTTGTTGTAGGGGGAGAGAGGAAAAGGTCGCTCTCGAATAAATGGCCAGGCATCAATTTTCTCAGCCAGGTTAGTGTACTCAAGATCAACTGGAGGGGAAGAAGGAGCAGAGTGAGTGGGGATGCTTGGGGGTGAGAAGAGCGGGAAGGATGAGAGGAGGGAGAGGGTTCACAAGAACTGGATGAAAGAGAAAAACCGGTAGAGGAAGTGGGAGTGGTTAAGGTTTTAGATGGGTTCTTTGTTGGAGGCATTTTCTTGCAGAAACAAAAATAACAAGGGTTAAACAATTTGACTAACAGAAGATAAACTTGCCGCGGCGAGAGTTCTATCGCCGCGGCGAACACTTTGCTTCTACGCCGGCGAAACCTGTATTGATCACACCGCGGTGAAACAAACTTCTTTGCTGCGACGAAACAGTGGAAACTACCACGCCGCAGCGAACGCTCTAATCGACAGAAATCGAAACGAAATGAAAACAAGGGTCGAAGGAACACTTACGAAATGAGGGGGTAGAGATGAGGAGACGACGCTGAGGAGAGCTTCATATAATGGGTGACGAAGGAGGTCGGAAATGAATAGGAAAGGTGAATCCAAGGAGAGAGAGCCGCGACGTTTTGAGGGAGTAGAAGAAACGAAAGCGGAGGAGGGAGAAGGGATAGTCGGGGATGTAGAAAGAGAAGGGAAGTGAAATGACAAAAAGGGCACTGGGTAAAAGAAAAATACGAAGAACAATAAGGACAAAAGAGAAATTTCATGGGGAAAAATTCGCACAGAAAGGGGGTGTCGCTGCGGTGATATCTTGTGAAGGAGTAGTGCCACGGCGAAGGATGAGTTTGCCATAGCGAAGCGATTAATCCACGCCACGACGTATGATACTGTGCCGCGGTGAAATTTCCCGAGACACAAAAAGAAAAATATAACACAAAAAGAAAAATACGCAATCTTTTCAAGACAAAACAACACAATGCACCATCTACACCAATTCCATTCACTATGCAAGATGTATCATGCATCCACAGAGATTCAGGATTCAAAGAAAATTGAATTATTGAAACAACTAAACTTAAATCCTACTAAGCTAAACCTAATCCTACTGATTAAGTTTCTCCCCCACACTTAGTCAACATACTCATGCTCAACAATATCATTCCATTTCCAATCAATATGCACAAATATATTGTAAGTGACAGAAGAGAAACAACTTGGTGCTTAAGGTGGGTCTTTTAGCTCCTAATGGACGTCTGGCTTGTACCTATGCTTTGGCGAGGTAGCTTAAGTTCCTTCTAGCTCTATGCCAACATCTGCACTCCGTGGTTCACCTGAAACATCAGTGACAAAAAATCTCTCCAAGGAATCATTATTTAAGGGATTCATGGCTCGTTCAAAGTCAATACATGGATCATCAACAACCATATCAAGCATATTAACTCCTAGAAGTGAATAGTCCCCATGGGGGTGCTTCATAGCTTCATACATATTGAAGCTTACCTATTGATCGCCTACCTCCATGGTGATCTTACCTTCTTTCATGCTGATCATGGTACTAGCTGTCCTTAAGAAAGGTCGCCCGAGTATTAAAGAAGTATCCTGCACAACTTTAGAAGACATATCAAGTACAAAAAAATTAGCAGGAAATACCAAGCCTTTTACCTGGACCAAGATGTCTTCAATAATGCCCACAGGATGCCTAAATGATCTATCAGCCAATTGTAACACAATAAATGTGGGCTGCAAACTCTTAACTCCTAAGGATTGATAGACGGATTTTGGCATCACATTAATAGTGGCCCCTAGATCTAACAAAGCTTTTCCTATAGTTACCTTCCCTATAGTGCATGGAATGATAAAAGATCCAGGGTCTTAACACTTAACAGGTATTTGGGGTTTAAACAAGGTTGACACATTCGAGCTCACTTGGACTCTCTCATTGGGCCTAAACTTTCTCTTGTTTATACAAAAGTCCTTAAGGTATTTAGCATAGGCCGGAACTCTTTTCACTAGATCAAGTAAGGGAACATTCACCTTGACTTTTCCAGTCAGATCAATGATTTCCTTTTCATACTTAATTTCAGTCATAAGTTTGCTCATTAAATAGGAATTTGAAAAAGGAAGGTCTTGAAGATTTACCTCCTTACCTTTTGCTTCATGCTTGCTTAATTCCTCATGCTCAGCTTTGTTCTTGGAACTTTCTGAACTAGCTCCTCTTTCCTTGGATGCAGACTTCCTCTCTTTCAATAAGTACTCTTGCTTGACACTCTCAGATTTCTTGATTCTTTCCTTAGGTAGAGGTGCTTCTTCATTCTCAATATCCTCATCACATGCTTCTTCTTCTTGAGTATCAAACCTCATTACAGTGTTAGAAGGAATTGTTCCACTGCTTCTTGCTTGGTTCTTGCTTAAATTGTTGGATAATTAGGTCACGTATGAGTTGATATTTTCTACCTTTGTTTCCCATTGCTCCATTCTCTTCTCTAAAGCATTGAACTGAGTAGCGGTTTTGGAAGAATCCTGCTGGATGAGATTTTCTATGGCATTGAATTGATTAGTGTTAGAATTCCTCTCTTCTTTCATCAAAGTCATCATGTTGTGAAGCAATTGATTGGTATCCTCCTTTGCTGGGACCGTTAGAGCTTGTTGTTGGTTGGGGGACTGGTTAATAGAAGTTCAAGCTCCTCCTTTTTGTTGAAATCTATTCGGAACTCTACCCTCTTCATTTGTCCAACTGAATCTAGGATTAGCCTTCCATCCTTCATTATAAGTGTTGGAGTATGGATCCCACTTCTGATTTGTCCTTTCGGGATATACTGCGGACACCTCCTCATACCACCCTAGGCATACACTCGATATGTGCATAACCGACCCACAAGTATCACAACTGGGTGCGGTAAGATCCATTGAAGACGATGGGTGATGTACATTTAGGTTCTTCATTTCAGTAGTAATGAAAGATAGATGGGATGTTATCCTATTTTCCAATGAGTCCACCTTCGATTCCAGACTTTCCATTCTTTTAGCTTGAGCTATTGAAGCTCCTAGTTTGTGCACTCTTCTAGAATCTCTCACAATATACTGTTGATGATTAAGAGCCATCTTCTTTATCAAGTCCCATACTTCCAAAGTTGTAAGATCAATCAAAGATCCTCCAGATGTCGCGTCCAGCATACCTTTCTCTTGACTCTTTAACCCATCATAAAAATACTACATTAATTGCTCATCAGGAATTTGGTGATGGGGGCACCTTGACAGTAGGTCTTGGAAGCGATTCCAATAATCATAAAGAGACTCATCATAATCTTGCCTTGCTGAATAAATCTCCTTCCTTATCGATGAAGTCCTAGAAGCTAGAAAATACTTCTCCAAGAAAGCTTTCCTCAAATTGGTCCAGCTATGATAGGCATTTGCCACATGCCTTGGGAGGCTCATGTACCACTCCCGTGCCTTTCCTTCTAGGGATAGATCAAAAATCTTCCATAGGACTTGGTCTAATGACACTCCTACTGGCTTCATACTTTGGCAGATCATAGACAAGGATTGCAGGTGCATGTATGGATCCTCTCCTGCCAAACCATAGAATTTAGGAAGGGAATTAATCAACAAGCATTTTAATTCAAAATTAACATCAAAATTAGGGCAAGTAGTAGTAAATGGATCATAGTTCACATCAGAAGTTGTCGCTTCCCTAATAGTTCTACGTCTTTGATACCCATTGTTCTCTCCTACTCCCTCATCCTCACCATTTCCTCCATTTCTAGGCTGGTTTGCAGGAAAGTTAGGATTTTGCATAAAAATGGGATTCTTAGCCATGTTCTCTCTTTCTCTCGATTCACTCTCACTAGTTGGTTGGCTTGATTCCTCTTCTTCAACGACTCTACTTCTCTTTTGTTCTTTCCTCTCTTTCCTAATCTTCCTTAAACGTCTCTCAATCTTAGGTTGGAAAGGAACAAGTCTAACTCTTCGGGGCATGCACAAAAACAATTTCAAAGAAAAGGAATTGCAACAAAATTAAGTCACAATCACACAAAATCAAATAAAATGTGAAATGTGAAGGATGCGAGTGTATGGAGTGTAAATGTATGTATGAAGATTTGTATGTTCGGAAAATTGCTAAGTATGGAAAATCAAAGTATGAAAGTATGCTTTTGTTTGTGTTTTTAAATGTGTGCTATGCAAAGGAAAATTAAAAACTATACTATGGACAAGTATGAAAATTAAACTATCCAAAACGCAATGTAAAAGAAAAAGTTCCTATTATAAACAACAAACAAAGATAACAATGGCTAACTTAAAGAAAACCAATTTCTTGGTTCCCCAATATCGACGCCATTTTTTATCGGCTCTTGTATGATTTTAAGATTAATTCCATGGAAACCGAATCAAAAATTTAATTCCAAGGATTGTAATATAGGATGCAACCTCGGGTCGTCTCACTTAATTGGAACCTAGCGAAAAAGGTCTAAGCTAGCCTAATTGTCAAAAATGCAAACTAAGTTGATAAAAAGGGGGATTTGGATCGTTGGTAAAAATTGAGAGAAAATTAAACTAAATGAAAGAAAAATGTATAAGAAGGTATTTTTGGATTTTTGGGAAAATGAAAAGTGAAAACTCAAACTATAATCAAATATGATAAAATCCTCTTGAAAACAAGCTTTGACTATCATGGTTCAAAATAAATCTTTCGGGAGTGCAATTCACTAAGTTTTCGAATGATAAACCTTAAAGAACTCTTTAAGTCCAAAGTTTTAATCAATGAACTCTATTTCTTAAAACCTTGTTAAACACATCTTAGTGTGTGAAATGGACAAGTTAATGCAAGTGGTCAAATTGGATCAAGTATAACCTCAATATTAAACACAACTAGGTAGATAAAGGAGGATTAACACAATCACCAAAAAGACATATATGAAACTTCATATATTAAACATCAAAGTTCTACATATAAGCAAATCCATAACACAAGACATTGTTCAACACTTGATTAAACTCTAATCAAGCTAATCTAACTACACGGTCGTAAACCCTAACTCAGAAATTTACAACTATGCAGTTAAACTTGACAATGTAAAATAACTCCCCTTTGAAGCCCAGTGAACTCAAGCCATCATTACATCTTCAAGAGGAAACGGTGATTCAGCCGTGCATGACTTCAGAAATCCTCACAACCGCAAGAGCTTCGATGTCACCCATGGTAGCAGTAGCGGCAGACGGTAGAGATGGCAATAAAGGTGGTCGGAGTTGACAGATGAGGGTCGAAGGTGAGGGGAAGTGATCGTATGGTGTCGGCCGAGAGATGTCTCTCTACTTTCTCCTGTAAAACAACTGTTCTTTATGACCTAATTTGGCATCCTTTAAAACGTTGGGTCTTGGATCTAGTCAAAACAGTAAGAGAATTTTTCAATTTTAGTCCGGTGCCCAACTGTTCGCCATAGCGACAGGCAAGATGCGCCGCGACGTACGCTTTTTCGATCATCCGCCGTGGCGAGATAATTAATTTACGCCGTGGCGAGCATTTCCTTCATGTTGCGTCGCGGCGTGCGTCCTGAAGATCACGTTATCATGTTGACTCCTTTGACTCCTATTTCCTTGAGACTCCTATAATCAAAAATAGCAATTTGCAGTATCAATTGTCTTTAGAAAAATTAATAATGCAATTAATATCAATTTGTAATAATTTTTACCATCAAATTGCATAAAATATAAGCACAACCTCAAGGACTAATTTAAACACAAAATCAAAAGTTAAGAGTCAAAAAGTATATTAAAAATTATGAAAGTGTCGCCAATTTATATAATAAACTTGGGCTCAATCAACGATACTCTAGATATAGGAGCAGTGCCAAGCATAACTTTAATAAACAACTCCACGTCTCTTTCAAAAGGGGGTCCGAGTAGCTCTTCAGGAAATAGATCTAAAAATTTACTTACCACTGGAATATCTTACAGTTCAACACTTTCCTTCTTCGAATCAATTACAAAAGCCAGATAAGCTTTACACCCTTTCCTAAGGCACCTTCTAACTTGCATAGTAAATAACAAATTAGCCAGATAACTAATATAGATGCTATACAATATCATTTTAGGTTGATAGGGCTTCCTAAGCACAACAGTCTTAGCACTACAGTCAACCACTACCTGATGCTTAGATAACTAATCCATACCTAAAATCAAATCAAATTTATAAAAAGGCAATCTAATCAAATCTGCCATATAATCCCTTTCTTAGATCTTAACAGGACAGTTCTTATAAACTTGATTAACTAACACACTATTACCCAATAGATTGACCTCCTCTAGCAAAACCTCTTCGCTGAGCCCTTTCTCTTCTAACCATCTTGTACTTCTCTATTTTAATAACAACTTGTACCGGCTGATTATAGGTCACTTGTTGCAAAAGAGTAAATGCTGCCAAATGCTCTTTGATCGAATCATTTAAACTATCTTCAAACTGATGACACCGAAACTCCTTAGTAAGTATGGGTTTAGGTGCATATTTACTGAATCGATTAAACTCTCTATCATACTTAGTAACAGACAAGTTTCTCTACTTTAGGTTCAAGAACTGATTCCATTTCTCCATTCTATTCGCTTTCGTCATATACTTGGCTTTAAACTCTTGGGAAAAGAAATCGCAAGTCAAAAGCTCCAGTAACTGAGGATTCCTCAAAACACACTTCCACCACTTATAGGCTGCTCCTTGAAGAAGAGAGGCAACACAGTACACCATCTAATCTGGTGGACAACTAATTTCATCTACCACCCATTTCACCTTCTCCAACTAGAATTCTACCCTTTTAGACTCCTCTAGATATGTTCCAGTAAATTCCTCAACCCCATACTTAATTGATTAATTGGAGTTTTGGGTGTGGTCATGCGGTGTAAAAATGTCATCATGTCTTGCGATAGCTTAACCAAAGCCTCCCCCTGAGTTGAAGGTGGACCAGGTGGCACTTTAACTTCATCTCGGTTCACCCCAGAGGGTCCTGATATAGATGAACGAGATTGTGCAGGATTATTACTCTCCACAACCTCATCAATGGCTTCATGAGATCTTTCCATACTCAAATCTAAACCAAAATATAGGAGAACCCACATTAGGCCAAAACATCTCTTATATCTAAGTATAAGCAATAGTTAAGCACTGGTTAAACTTGAATCACCTAAATCATGCTCTAATACCAAATGATGTAACACCCACATACCCCTTGGGAGGATATGCAGATGCCACACAAAATAGTACTGAAATAATCTAAAACATACTAAAGCATTTCCAGAAACTCAAGTAACATACATTTCATTCCATAGGTCAGGTCATATTCAGAACATTAACATACACATGGTGCTTATCACATACAAGCCTTAAATCTAAATACAACATGTATTAAGGTTATTACAAACCATCAAACAAAATACAAATTCCAATAGATCTCATTACATTAAATACAACTCAAAAATAAACTGAACATTTCCAAAACAAAACCCAATCTCCTTGGCTATTGCAGTTGTCTTTGTCCCAGTCTTTAAACCTTCTTATCATAACCTACACGGAGGTAAAACCACCGTGCTAAGCATAAAGCTTAGTGGGGAAATAACTAAACAAGATATAAATTGGTGACTATTTCTAACAATCGTCTAACATTCACATATACAGAATCAGATCACATCTCAAGTAATCTTTAATTGTTCATATTAAACCACAATCCAAACAATATTTATCTTAAAAACATAATATAACATATCAAAATAGGATATATTAGCTTCAGAGCAAAACTTACAAGTATCAGAATAGAATACCATAATATCATAATAGAACTTTAAAGTACCAGTTCATAAATTGATTGTATCAAAACAGTATCTAATTATATTAGAACAAAACTTAGTTATTTTAGAATAGAACTTGATTATATCAGAATTGAGTATGTAACAAAATACAAAACAAGTAAGCTTGCTAATCCTTTTTATATAAGTGGGTAACGGGGCTAGAACAGAAGATACCCATGATTGGTATCTGAAATAGAAGAGACTTAAGTCTCTAAAATAGAAGACATAGAACTGTCTAAAATCAAAAGACACCGGAGTGTTTGGCATAGAAGACACCTTAGTGTCTAGTCACAGAAGATGCCTTAGTGCCTGGTTACAGAAGACACCTTAGTGTCTAGTTACAGAAGCAGCTGCAGATCCTTCTAGGCATGCCTATTTGCCCACGACTAAGACTTGGCAATTTTAAAACAAAACATTTCAAATTTCAAAATCACATACAAAAGATGTAGTGCATAACATATGTCTTTATTCCATTTTTTCCCAAATTGAACATATCCATTCACATATAACAACTTAACACACCTTATGAACATAAACATTTGCAATAATGTACCAATAAATGCATTTTGTGTTTACATATTACATATAATTACACAAATTCCCAATTCACAAACAATCATATTCAATTCACACCACAAAAATCCTTTGAAACACTTTTGTGTTCATAAGAACACATTCATCCTTGAACACACCATATATTTCAACATTAGACATATTATTTACTAACCACACATTCCTTAAATAATTACCTCAATTAACAATCCATAACTAAACTAACTTTTACTTAATTAATCTGACCTCAATTTAAGTTCATTTAACACTTTAAACAAGCCCAATTAAGTCCCAATGTACCCAAAAAATGACCTAACCTTATATATTTCAACAATTGCACAAAACCAAGTTTTTCACCTTCCTAACCATTGGAATGTGCTAAAAATCCATGATTTCGGGATGAGTGAACCAAAGGTTCACTTACCCACAACCTTCAGCTTGTTTCCAAAACTTAACTTCTTCACTTCCATTCGAAACACCTCCAAAAAAATCCATCAATTTCACTTCAATTCTACCTTATTCATGCTTCAATGCCTCATCAAATTCATGTCCAAACCAATTCAAAAATCATTCATGAAGCATCTCACAATCCATGATCTTTTAGGTATCAACATCTAAAGCAAAAGTTATGAAACAAGTATCATGTTCCAAACCTCAATTCATCATCAATTCAATACATATTTTTATCCAATTCAAGAATCAAATAATTCATATTATAGCATGCAATCAAGTTTAGCATTCTGTTACCTTCTTAACTTAAAATTTTAACTCCAAAGAACCAACTATTCCAACCCTTCCAAACAATCAGAATACATCTAAGAACAAGGTGCAAATTTTAGCACTAACAAGACAATGGCAAAAGAATAGTAGAACCTACTTCTTGATGCAGTAACTTACAAAGATTCCAAGTGAAGATGATCTAAAATCAAGAAAATTTCCAGAAGTTGAGAGAGAGTAAGAGGTTTAGGTGGTGAGAGTAGTGAGAAGGTAGCAGAAACACGAAATGAGCTGGAGTGATTCAACTCTTGCTTTACAAGATGTCCTAACTTTGAAGGGACATATGTCCTTCCATGGGTGACCTATATGGCAAACATGAGAGTGAGTCACTTCTTATCATGCTGCCAAATGCCACAACTCAATTAGACCACTCGTCACTCAACCAATGCCACCAAATGTCAATGCATTAGCTATGCCAAATGTCACTAACTTATAGGTTTAGTCATTCTAATTTTCCATGTACCAACTTGACTTGCCACTTGACAATTTCCTAGTCCAAACGTACATTTTAGTACCTCAATTTACTAATGATACCAATTAATTCCAAATCATTAAGTATGTTCCATTAAACCAAAATTAAAACATATATAACTTCCAATCATTTCCCAATTTTAACACCTATCATAATGACCTTCATAAGAATGTAACATTTCAACTAGGGTATAATTTGGGGCCTTACACATCAAAATTGCAACGTTAATTTTCTGGTACTGAGAAGGCCTAGCTTTAAGCAATCTAGTAGGAGTCTAGTATTGTCAAATTTGGAAATAAGAATGGCTCAAAGGTCTGGTCAGCTGATATTTGAGGAGTTTAGATAGAATTTGCTTATTTAGTTTCTCCTTTCATGTAGAACATTTTTTATAGAACAGTGAACTCACAGATGTTTTTTTAATGTAAATATATGGATTATGAAATATAATGCCACGATGTGAATTATGTTTTATTAATGAAATGGGATAAGTTGATCCTTTGAAATACTTGTGTTTCTGTGATGTTATAATAAGTGATTATGATTGCTTTAACATGCCATTTCCATAGGGTATATGCTCGGATGTCCTTTGGATGTTTGGGCATATGCTCTATGGTAGTGGTGTGTTACAATTGGTATCAGAGCATGGTTTGACATCCTTAAGGACATATAAGAGCAGTTAGATATGATATATAGTGAGAGATTTGTATAGCGATCATAACTATTATTTGTTATAGGTCATCCGCTATAGGAGACCGAGTCGTCGAATCAGCTAACCTTAACTCAATAGGATCCAATAAAGAGTCTCCTATACCCCAGTCTGAGCCAATGCCTCCGAGAGTACCTGAGAGGAGAGAAAGTAGGTACGACTAGCTCAAGAAACAGGGAGTTGTAGACTTTTACAAAACTACAGACCCTGTCAAGGCAAAAAGTTGGTTAAAGAGGACAGAAAGGATATTGGACCAAATGGATTGTGAATCTAACAAGAGGTTTGATTATGCTATCTCGTTATTGCAAGGCCCAGCTTACTAGTGGTGGAAAACTGTTCTTAGTAGATCGGTCCGATCTTGCAGACTGACGTGGGAAGACTTTTTGAGGGTCTTTAAGGAGAACTACATGCCAAAGATTTACCTAGAAAGAAAGATGAAGGAGTTCCTTGATTTGGAGCAGGGGAACCTCACTGTAGCTGAGTATGAGGTGAGGTTTAATGAGTTAATGAGGTATGCTACTACTTTGATTCCAGCTGAGGAAGATAAGTGTAGGAGATTTGAGGATGGACTAAATACGGAGATCAAAACGAGGTTGGCCATCACAAATTTAAGTAGTCTTGCTAAACTGAGAACTGCATCGATTTGAATTGATCAGTTATTGAAAGATGGACAAGGAGAATATAGGTAGGAGTTCAGAATGAAGAGGTGCCTGGTGAATTTCAAACTGATTCAGGTACAAGATTCAGTAAATGTCAGAGTAGACCGTCACAATCACAGTCAAAATCAAAATAGTCAAGGCTTAGGCCGAGAGGCAGCTTTGTTTATTATGGTAAGGTCAGGTGCCTAGAGGACATACACATAGTAGGTAGCTACCACAGATGCCTAGCTATAAGCACTGTGGGAGGAGACATGGTAGAGTATGTTGGAAGATATCAAGAGCATGTTTACATTGTGGTTCCTTTAGGCATTAGATTAAAGATTGTCCTGCCATTTTTGGAGCACAGTTTAGAGTGAGAGGAGAATCAATGACTGAAGCGAATGTCCAATAGAGCAGAATTAATGGAGCAAGACAAAGAGGTAGAGGCATGGATAGAGTAAGTTTTGCAGGTCCTAGTGCTGGAACAAAGGTACGGAGCAATCAGTCACAGCCCTAGGCCAGGATTTATACCATTACCAGACAAGAGGTGCAGAACTCCCCAGATGAGGTTATAGGTGTGTTACATGTCTTTTAATTTGAAGCATTTACATTGCTAGATCCAGGATCTACGCATTCATTTATTTCTCCTCATCTAGCATCTAAACTGCATTGTAAGAGAGAAATGTTGAAATATGGCTTAGAGGTGAGTACTCCGGTAGGTCATACTACTGTGAGTGGAGAAATCTGTAAAAAGTGTATTATTCGGTTTGATCAGGTGGAGTTATAAGCCGACCTGATAGTATTGCAGTTATGAAAGATAGAACTTATTCTAGGCATGGACTGGCTTAGTACACATAGGGCTGTAATGAACTGCTACACCAAGAAGGTGATTATTGAATCTCTTACATAGCCGAGAGTAATATTTTGAGGTATTAGTCAAATAGCGCCAGCCAGATTGATTTCCTTGATGAGTACCCTTAGATTGATTCAAAGTAGATGTGAGGCTTATTTAGCCTATGTAACGGATACCCAAACTGAGCAGATAGTATAGGATATTCCTATTGTTAGGGATTTCCTAGATATGTTTCCCAGTGAATTACCGGGGTTACCCCCAAATAGGGAGACAGAGTTCACCATCGACCTTGTTCTAGGTACCGCACTTATATCTATTTCTCTATATAAAATGACGCCTATGGAACTTAAGGAACTTAAGGCTTAGTTATAGGAGTTATTAGACAGGCTTCATCAAACCTAGTGTATCACCTTAGGGAGCCCTAGTTTTGTTTGTGAAGAAGAAGGATGGGACCTTGAGATTATGTATTGACTATAGACAATTGAATTGAGTGATAGTGAAGAACAAGTATCCTTTATCCAGGATATCTTGATCAGTTACAAGGAGCTCATGTGTTTACTAAACTGGATTTAAGATCAGGGTACTATCAGTTGAACATAGCAGAAGCTAATGTACATATAATGAGAGAGAAATAATTGTATGTCAAGTTTAGTAAGTGTGAATTCTAGCTTAATCAAGTAGTATTCTTGGGTCACATAGTATCTGGATAGGGCATTTAGGTGGACCTAAAGAAAGTTAAGGCAGTGATAAAGTGGGAAGCCCCGAGAAATGTGTTTGAAATATGGAGTTTTCTTAGGTTAGTAGGATATTACGGAAGGTTTGTCGAGGGGTTTTCATTGATCTTAGCCCCTTTAACAAGCTTCTGAGGAAGAATCTACCTTTCAGATGGACTGATGAGTATCAAAGGAGTTTTGAGGAGTTAAAACACCGATTAACTACAGCATCGATGTTAGCTATCCTATCAAGATATGGAGGATATGTTATGTATAGTGATGCCTCACACCTGGGATTAAATCACCTAGGGTGTGTTTTGATGCAGTATGCAGAGTAATTGCATATGTATTGAGACAGTTGAGACCTCACAAATTCAACTATCTAGTTTATGATCTAGAACTTGCTACTGTGATGTTTGCTTTGAAGATTTGGAGGCATTATCTATATGGTGAAACATTTCAGATATTTACATACCATAGAAGTTTGAAATATTTGTTGAGTCAGAAGGAGCTGAATATAAGACAACGGCGGTGGATTGAATTGCTTAAAGATTATGACTGCATGATTGAGTATCATCCTAGTAAAGCAAATGTTATGGCTAATGCATTAAGAAGGAAATCCAATAGCAGCGTGGCATAGATTCAAACATCGAGGTTACCAAACCTAGTACAACTGAGAGCATTGAATGTTGAGCAGAATTTAGGGTAGAATGAAGAATTGTTAGCTACATTGAAGCTTAGATCGGTATTGCATGAAAAGGACAAAAAAGCTCAAAGCAAGGATCCAAAATTAATGTAACTTATTGAGAAGTTAAAATAGAACTCGAATTCTGAGATTGAATTGGGAGACAATGTATTGTGATTAAAGCAGAGATTATGTGTACCTGATGTGGATGATCTGAGAATTGATATTTTGGATTAAGCGCATATAGCAGCTTATGTTATGTATCCTGGTACTACCAAGATGTACAATACGTTGAAATAACATTTCTGGTGGCCAGGGATGAAGAAGCAAGTGGTTGAGTATGTTGCTAAATGTTTGACTTGTCAATAGATTAAGGCAGAGCATCAAGATCCAGTTGGGAAGTTACAATCATTGCCTATTCCAGAGTGAAAATGGGAAAGGATTGCAATGGATTTCATTATGGATTTGCTAAGGACTCCGAGGCAACATGATGCCATATGGTTTATTGTTGACAGATTTACGAAATTGTCCCATTTCTTACCCATGAGGGAGAATAATACATTAGATCAGTTAGCCTAGAGGTATGTTAATGAAATAGTGAGATTACATGGAGTCCCAATATCTATTATATTAGACCGGGATCCCAGATTCACTTCTAAATTTTAAGATAGTTTACAGACAACATTAGGTATAAAGTTGAATTTCAGTATAACATTTCATCCTCAGATAAATAGATAGAGTGAGAGGACTATTAAAACCATTGAGGATATGCTTAGAGCTTGTGAATTGAAATTCCAAGGAGCATGGGATCAATATGAAGCTCTTATTGAATTTGCATATAACAATCATTACCACAGTGGCATTGGTATGGCTTCGTATGAGGCGCTATATGGCAGAAAGTGTTGTTCACCTTTGTATTGGGATGAAGAGGGGTCTAAAAATCGTTGAAGGCCTATGACTGATTCAAGACACTATTGATAAGGTGAAATTGATCTACAGTAGAATTAAGGTGGCTCAAGATAGGCAAAAAAGTTATGCAAATCAACACCGAAGAGATATAGAGTACTAAGTGGGAGGCAAAGTGTTTCTGTGAGTGTCACCGTGGCGAGGAGTGCTAAGATTCGGTAAAAAGGGTAAGTGAAGCCCTTGATATATTGGTCCATATGAGATTATTGAAAGGGTTAGACCCTTGGCTTATGAGATATCGATCAGAACCGACACATGTATTACTGACACGGGAAGTGGAAATTGCAACTAATTTGAGTTATGTGGAGGAATTGGTCAAAAATTGAGAAACTGAGTAATCCCATTGGTTAAGTTTCTTTGGAGGAATCATTCAAGAGAAGAAGCCATATGGGAAACTGAAGAAAACATGAGGGGACAATACCTCCATCTATTTCATCAATTAGGTAAGAATTTCAAGGATGAAATTTCTTAAGGGGGAGAATTGTAATAGCCCATTTCTACACTTAAGGATTTAACTGTTAGATTGAGTCATATCATATGAGAATACATGAAGTCCATCTCATTTGCAGGCATCATATTCGAATACACACATGAATCATGATTTAGAGACATTTTAAAGTTAGTATATGCACTCAATTAACATAACCCAGGGTATGAAAGGTTTTAACTAGTTATGAAGTACTTGTGTGTTGATTATGTCTTGAATTTTATTTTGATGGATTATAATTAGTAATATGGAATTAGTTGTTACAATTGAGTGATTGATGAAGTGATGTGTGCATCTAGTTTAGGAAAAATGTTAAAGGGTAAGACAAATTGGTACATGAGAATTTAGGTTGATTAGGCTTATGAATGGTGACACGTGGCATTAATAATAGAGTGACAAATGGCTTGAATAAATGAGTGGCAAATGGTGGTTTAATTAGGTAACAAATAGCGGAGGAAACTATGAGACAAATGGACCAAACATTAGGTGAAAATTGGTAGTTAAAGTATGAGACATATAGCTTGAATCTTAGCATGACAAGTGTCATGCCTAGTGTCCCAATTTTCACCACATACCCACACCCGCGATATACACACTTGAAAGACCACCTTACCTTTTTTTCTTGCTATTTTCTACCGTCTTCTTCATTTTGCCACCGACCTATACCCATAACCCTTACACGTTGAGTTTTTGATAAAATCCTATACCCTGTTACTCCAAAATTTTGTTGTTTCCATCTTGTTGTTAAAACCCCTTTCTATTTCTATCTTGTTTTTGTTGTATACTTGAATTCTTGGAAGGCATGGTTAGCTTGTAAATTAAGGAGAACTTGGTTGTGGTATTGATGATGAAGTTGTGCTAGAATTAGATGGATGAATTGGTTTTGTTTTGATGTATGAAACCGTAGGTTAGAGACTATTCAATGGTTGATTTTAGGTTGGGATTTGAAGTATAATGAAGGTGAATTTATGATAAAGAAAGGTGTTAGTGTAGTGTTCTTGAAATGGGGAAAGAGCTAGGATTTCATGTATGATAGGGCATGAAAGTTTCTGTTTGGTTTTTATGCGTAAAAAGATAAATTATTTATAAGTTACTAATTAAATGATTTTGAATTGGAATTAGAGATGAATTGATAAGGAATTGAAATATCTTTAAGATATAATTGTGGTATAATTGATGGACTATCATGAAGGTGTTGAAATTTGGAAGAAAAGTTGAAAGAAATGGATGCTAAACTTTCTATTCACCTATCCGACGATCGTGGAAGCTGCAGAAGCTCCATCCCACAATCGTGGGCAACATATTAGAGTGATAAAACTTTCTATTTTGTCTTTCCACGATCATGGAAAGGTACCCCACAATCATGGGAAATGCTCTGAAACCAAAAAAAAAAAACTGTTTTGTGTAGTTGTTGAACCAACCAAGGATAAGTTACTTTACTTTGGTGTATTTGGATTCGATTGAGGCTTAAAATGAACCTAGATTGTTGTTGGATTAATTGGTTAAGGATTTGATAAGTTTAGGTTGTTAGTTGAGGTTATAACTTAAGGAATGGATTATTTGAGATCAATGTATCTAAATCTGAAATTTGTGAGTTGTTAAAGGAATGATGGTGTTCTTACGAATACAAATGTGATTTAAAGGATGTGAGAAATGTGCATTAGGTATGAATGAATGAGAATTAGGAAATAGTGTGAGTTTATAAAGTATTAGAAAAGGATTGGTGAATTTATGAATGATGAATTGAGAGTAAACAAGTTTACTTAAGGCATAACCTAATTGCAAACAAGATATACACAAGCTATAATGAATGAATGATCAAGACTTGTGAATAAGGGTACACACCTGGGAAAGTCAATTGAGCATGCATTGAACATAACACATAAACATGTGTATGATTTAGTACTCATTTGATTAAACAAGTTAGCAATGTGTACATATGTGTTTATTATATGATATAAAAACATAAATTGGTCGACCGCATCTAGACATTACAGGATCGTCAAGGTAATAACTATTATTAAGCATACTGTGAGTTAGCCTATATGTGTAAATTCAATTATATGTATTTCAATTTGAATCGTATGTGTAGTGAGCTAACCTAGATATTTTCTCACTATGTTTGAATTGTTTTTAATTAACTTTCAGATATTGAATTGTTATTGATATGATTGTGATAATTCTGGACATTGATGGTCCGAGGAGTTTTATATTTAAGATTGCATTGGAAGTGCTTCCTAACTGTATATGAATATGGAAATTGTGTACTCATCTAAATGTTAAGTGCCAGACTCAATTCCGATGAATATGATAAATGACTATGCACACTGAATGAAAGTTATTGATAGCATAATATGTGATTTGATGCATTTCATTACATTCTTATGCATGATTAGATAAAGGAGTTGTGACCGGAGTGACCAACATAAAAAAGAGTTTAAAGCTTATAAATGTGCACAAAGAGCCACAGGCTCAATGGTTAATGAGCCTGGTAGCCACAACGGGCATAGGACAGTATCTGAAATGAGCTCGGTATCCACAACAAATACGAGACAGTTAATTAGGTGCTTGGTCACAAAAAAATAAAAATGAAAGTGGAGTCACATGTGCATTTGCTTATATATTTCTACATGTATCATATGAATGATTGAAATGAATGATTGGATTATTCTGATATGATTATATGAAATGTTTGTATTCATAATGGGTTTTTCGAAATATGATGGATATTGTGATCAGGTACTAAATTTTGAACGATGTGATATATTGGATTTGATTCTCAATGATGTGAGATACTGATTGAACTGTGTTATATACTTATGATGTTTATGTTTTGTTTGAGTGAACACATCAATCACTCACTGAGTTTGTAAAACTCATCAAAATTGCAATGTTGATTTTCAGGTACTAAGGAGACCTAGCTCTAAGGAAATCTAGTAAGAGTCAAATTTGGAAACAAGAATGGCTCAAAGGTCTGGTCACCTGATATCTGAGGAGTTTAGATAGAATGTGTTTGTTTAGTTTCTCATTTCATGTATAAAATTTTGTATAAAACAGTGAACTCAAGATGTTTTTGAAATCCAAATAGAGGGATTATAAAATGTAATGCCACGATGTGACATATGTTTTATTAATGAAATGGGATAAGTTGATCCTTTAAAATACTTGTGTTTATGTGATGCCATAATAAGTGTTTATGATTACTCTAATATGGCATTCTCATAGGTTATGTTCTCGGATGTCCTCTGGATGTTCGAGCATATGCTCTATAGTAGTGGTGTGTTACATATCTTCAGCTAGTGCAAGCTGCCATTAAAATAGAGAAGCAAGAGATGGTTAAGAGAGAAAAAGCTCAGCAAAGTGGTTTTGCTAAAGAAGGTCAATCCTCGGGTAAGAGAAGTCGGGTAGGTGCTTCCATTGCACAAGAATTCACCCACAGATCTATAATTAAAGGAAGGTGACAAAACTTTCCCTCATTGACTAATTATGGTAGAGGTTCCTCTGTGGATCGAGGTACTGGTGCACCGAAGTGTCCTCATTACTCTAAATACCATTAGGTTACTTGTAGGAGCACTACGGGTGCATGTTTTCAATGTGGCAACATTGATCATTTGGTAGCAAATTGTCCTATGAAACAGTCTCAGTCATCACAAGCTAGTAGAGAGATTTCTTATGCACCTATAGTGAATAGAGGACGTGGTAGGGGATGTGGAGGATCTAGCCAGTTTAGGCCTCATCCGAGTACTCTTTCAGAAATTGTTGACCGACCTATTGTACATTATGCTATAGCTTGGGCCTATTCTTTGAAAGCTTGTGAGGACCAAGACGCACCTGAGGTCATTGCTGATACTATTTCTCCCTTTTAACTCTGAAATGCTTACTTTTGATTGATCTTGAATCTACCCATTCTTATATCTGTGTTGGAGAAATTCCCAATAAAAGATGCATCTAGATCGGCTAGATTGTGATATTGATGTAACCAATCCTCTGGGTAGTATTGTGATGGTTAACCAGGTTTATAAAAACTGTCCTATTTTGATCCAAGGTAGTAAGTATGTAGCGGATTTAATTGAATTGCCTTTTCATGAATTCAATTTGATTTTGGGTATGGATTGGTTGTCCAAGCATTAGGCAGTGGTTGATTGTAGAGTTAAGATTGTTGTGCTTAAGAAGCCCAATCAACCTGAAATAATATTGTATCGCATCCGCACTAGTCCTCTGGTTAATGTGATATCTACTATGCAAGTCCGAAGGTTCGTTAGGAAGGGGTGTGAAGCTTATTTGGCTTTTGTAGTTGATTTTAAGAAGGAGAGTGTTAAAATTCAAGACATTCCAGTGGTGAGCGAATTTTTGGATGTTTTTCCTGAAGAACTAATCGGGCTTCCTCCTGAAAGGGAAGTGGAGCTATCTATTGAGATTATCCATGGCGCTGCTCTTATGTCCAAAGCACCATACAAGATGACTCCTATTGAATTAAAGGAGTTGAAAGTTCAGTTGTAGGAGCTACTGGAAAAGGGGGTTTATTCAACCCAGTGTCTCACCCTGGGAAACACCGGTTCTGTTTGTTAAGAAGAAAGATTGTACCCTCCGAATGTTTGATCAATGAAAAGGTGTAAGGATGTTTTCAAGGTTAGATTTGCGATCAGGGTATTATCAGCTTCGGGTAAAGGATGTGGATGTTTCGAAGACTGCATTCAGAACCTGTTATGGACGCCATGAATTCCTGGTAATGCCATCTAGGCTAACTAATGCACGAACTGCATTCATGGATTTGATGAATAGAGTGTTTAGGCCCTATTAGATCAGTTTGTTATGGTATTTATAGATGATATCCTAATAAGCACGACTATGCTCAGTATCTACAGATTATATTACAAACCTTGCGGGAAAAACAGTTGTATTCCAAGCTAAGTGAGTGTGATTTCTAGCTTCAGGAAGTATCTTTTCTGGGATATATTGTCTTTTCTAAAGGAATTAGAGTTTATCCAAGTAAAATTGAAGCAATTATTAACTGGAAGCTTCCATGGAATGTGATGGAAGTAAGAAGTTTTCTGGGTTTGGCTGGTTACTATCGCCGGTTTGTGAAGGAGTTTTCGCTGATAGATGTTTAGTGATGCATATAGAAACGATTTAGGCTATATTTTGATGCAAGATGGTAATGTGGTTGCATATGCCTCTAGACAATTAAAGCCACACGAACAGAACTACCCTACGTATGATCTTGAGTTTGCAGCAGTAGTGTTTGCTTTGAAAATTTTGCGGCACTACTTGTATGGTGAAGAGTACAGGAATTTCATTGATCATAAAAGTTTGAAATACCTGTTTACCCAGAAAGAACTTAATTTGAGACAACGACGATGGTTGGAATTTTTTAAAGATTATGATTGTATTATTGACTATCATCTTAGAAAGGCTAATGTCGTGGCTGATGCCTTAAGTCAAAAGACAATTTCGACATTGTCAATGTAGCAGGGTAAATGGGGAGTTGCATCTGATGGTGCTTTAATAATTCAATTAAAAGCTAGGCCTACCTTGAGACAAGAGATCTGTGATACTCAGAAAGTTGATGATAAGTTGCAACAACTTATCTTGGCAACTCAGGAAGGCAAACAACCTGACTTTTCTATGAAAGGAGATGGTGATCTTTATTACAAAGATTGATTATGTGTATAACTAATGATAAATTGAAGAAAAAGCTATTGTTTGAGGCCTATAATACTATTTTTACAATACCCCCTGGTGGATATAAAATGTATCAAGATTTGAAGCAGCATTACTGGTGGTCTGGTATAAAACGTGATGTTGAAGATTATTATCCAAATGTTTGACATGTCAGCATGTTAAAGCTGAGCACTAGGTTCCATCTGGTTTATTACATCCTACTTTGATTCCTTAATGAAAATGGGATAACATTACTATGGATTTTGTCACGGGGCTTCCTCTCACTGAAAGGAAGCATGATGTTGTATGGGTGATTGTGGATAAGTTCACCAAGTATGCTCATTTTGTGCCTATTCGTTGTAACTATTCTTTGGATATGTGAATGAGATAGTGAGATTGCATGGGGTACCACTATCTATTATTTTGATCGTGATCCTCAATTTACTTCGAGATTTTGGAAAAGTCTGCAAAAGGCTCTGGGTACACGAATTAGGTTTAGTAGTGCTTTCCACCCCCAGACAGGTGGAAAATCTGAACGGATTATTCAAGTATTAGAAGATATGCTTCGGGGTCGTGCGTTAGAATTCTCGAGAAGTTAGGATAAATATCTTTCTCTGATGGAGTTTGCTTATAACAATAGTTATCAGACTAATATTGTTGGACCCCGAACTTTTAGTGGAAATTAAAAAACACTCATTATGTTGACATATACAAAACACTCACTAAATTTTCATTTCAATATTTCTAATTTTCACTAAAAGTTCGGGGTCCAACAAATATTGACATGGCGCCTTATGAAACCTGATATGGTAGGAAGTGCAGGACTCTGATTTGTTGGACTGAATTAAGTGAAAACAAGATGATCGGGCCTGATATTGTAAAATATACTGAATAGAAAGCTCAAATTATCCAACAAAGATTGAAAACTACCAATGATAGGCAGAAATCTTGCTAATTTAAAAAAGAAAGATATTGAGAATCAGGTAGGAGATAAGGTATTTTTGAAAGTTTCATCATAGAAAAATTTACTTTGGTTTGGAAAGAAAGGTAAGCTTAGTGCACAATACATCGGACCCTATGAGATTTTTAAGAAAATCAAACCAGTAGCTTATCAGATAGCTTTTCCTGAATAATTGGCCAAGTTGCACGATGTGTTTCATATTTCTATATTGAGACAATATCAATCTGATGATACACATAAGGTTCTTGTGCAAGAAATTCAAGTACAATCGAATTTTTCTTATGAGGAAGGACCTGTGTTTGTTATGGCTACAGAAGTCCGACAACTCAGAAATAAACAAATACCTCTGGTGAAAGTACTCTGGCAACACTATGGACTTGAGGAAGCAACGTAGGAACTAGAATCGACTATGAGGGCTTAGCATCCCAAGCTATTCTCATCAAGTATGAATTTCAAGGACAAAATTATTTTAAGGGGGAGAGAAATGTGAGGCCTTAAACTATACCCTAGTAAGAATGTTTATTGTCCATCAAAGTATATGTAATGGGTGTTAACAATTAGGAAAGTGAGTATTTAGTTTGAGACATAATCGGTATTAATGGAATTGTAGGGGTATTTTGGTAATTTATGTTAATTATGTTATACATGCATAAAGATACATTAATCATGGACTAAATTGATAAATGTATTCAGATGGAATGTAATTTCATAAATTAAGACAAAGGTGTGGTCATTTTTGTTATTAATGAAAGGTGAAAAGTAGAAACCAATAGGATGGAACCATTTCTCATATGTCCCACACCATGTTGATTGCAAAACTAATTCACAAGTTTTATGCTCAAAACCGCAAGTATACGGGGTGTAACTTGTAGTAAAGAGCAGATATCGATCCCTTAGAGATTGTGTTTAGATGCTACCTAATTTAGGCTACTTCATTTGAGAACCAATTTTAATGAATATAAACCGAAAAATTAAACTAAATCAAACAACTAACAATGAGCAAATGATAAAGAAAAAGTATAGAAACTTAGAATTCATGATTTAACAATTAGAGATCACTTTTTCCTTATCTAATCTCCCTCCTACCTTGTTAATTGAATTGTGCCTCACCTAAGATGTCCTAATGCATTAACTACCCTCTCTCAAGGTATAATTAATTGTCCCTAGCCAAATTAAATGGAAATGATTAAGCAATCTCTCAATCTATAAAATCAATCCACCAATTCAACTAGTTATAAAGTTATTGTATGGGTAATCAATTAATTAACCAAGATCTCTCTCTAACTAATCAATTAACTTGATGAATGTAGGTTTATAGAGTGCCTATTCTCATTATACAGCCCTACACAATTTACCCAACTCAATTTCTCAATATATTGCAAGATATAAGCTTAATATTCATCAAAGCATCATTCATTCAAATCAACAAAGTAGGGGTTCAACAAGTAGTTCAAAAGTAATATCTACAAATTAATCAGCCACTCATAATGTCATTAATATCCCCAACAACCTAAAAATCCATAATAAAGATGCTAGAAAAGAAAAAATGAAATAAGAACTAGATGAAACAAGCTCCTCCTCTTCTTTGCCCAAATCTGGAAAATCTGGAGTGGGTATGCTCTCTGCCCAATTTGGAATGAAAGTCTTGATTCTCTACCTCTTTTTAGGCTCTAAATCTGTTTTTTATCTCAAGGAGGCAAGTTTTCATGACACCCTTTTGGCCCTAGGGATTTTTTCCCTTATATAGTCATAAGAACCTAAGAAAAAATGAGACCCACGTGTCTCTTCGGGTTAGGGATCCCACAATCGTGGGAATTAGCAGGAATCCCATAATCGTGAGTTCTTGTCTTACAATGCCTCCACTTCTCTTCTCTTCTCTTGGTCCTTAGCTTAATCACAAAGGTGACCACCCTCCATTCCTACATCAAAATGATCAATTCTTACCTTAAATCAACATCAAACATAAAAGAACAACCATGAAGATCAAACTAAACAAAAACATATAAAATAAATCCTGAAACACAACAATAATAACCTATTATGCAAGAAACACATGTCAAATACTTAGAAAAACACACACTAATGCACAATTATTAACTTCCTCACACTTAAATCTTTGATTGTCCTCAAGCAAAATCAAACAAAACCAATCAATTCCATCACTTCATTTTCAAAAAGATCAAAACATGCAATCCCTCAAAGTTTGGCCAACTCAAATGTCAAGCTACTAAACATATCATGACTACTTTTTATTAGTGTACATAAGCAAACTCAACTTATGGCACCATCACTCAAAGATAAGTATAAATGTAAAATGAATCTTCCTCATGGTTTCGCCCATTTCTCTCAAGTGTTTGATGGTTAGTACTTCGCTCAAGCTCCCTATAGGAAACTACACTACCACAGGCTTACTAATACACCAATTCTCCTGTACAATGATTACATGCATAAATAGATCAAAAGGACTTGCATCGGGTTGCAATGCGGTAAGGGTTAAGCTAGGTCAAACGAGGTAAAGGGTTTATGTAACATCCCACCCCCTACTAGAAGGGTAAAATAGTAAATTTGGCATAGGATGAGATGGATTGGAATGACTTAGGACTGTTCATGCATAATAGGATTG